>CANSNZ010000033.1:0-217500 GCA_947646795.1 Beta lomatogona | reverse complement strand
CAGGTTTTAATTAAGTTGTTAATTAGAATATGATGTATATATGTATGATTCATGAATTGCATGCTTTGAGTTTTTATGCTTAATTTGATTATGTATAATTTCATGGCATGAATTCTTGAATTTGAGGCCAAGTATGATTTATTTATGCATAAAAATGTTTTACTGTATAAAGAAAATCATGCGTATATCGATTAAAATTACCTGAATTGAGATTGGAAAACGGAGGCAGAGCCTGGTCGGGGGGTGCGACCCAGGTGGCGAGGTGCGACCCAGCTCGCGGGGTGCGACCTGTTCACTGGCCATAACGGCTGGTTCTTGTTTTCAAGGGAATAAAACGTTTAAATCCGTTTATTCCCTTGATACATATTAAGTAGCTTTTATGCTTGGTATCCTATGCTAATGCTTAAATGAATTAAAATTATGTTGGGAGTTTATTTTATGATATTTAATTTTATGTTAGGATGTTAGTTTTAATAAGTTGATTAATTCTTTCATGCTAGTATATGTGATTGAATATCATGTTATGTTTATAATTTAATATGATTAAAATATATGTGGTGCCTTAGAGTGCTTATGTATTTTTCTTTAAATTTAATAGTTGATTAAATTTGTTAGATTAATATTTTAGAGACCCTTGGAAGATAAATTCTAATATAATTGAAATTTGTCTTATGGTACTAACCATTTGATTTAATATGAGATTAAAATTTGGATGGTGTTATTATGTTTTAAAGTTGTTAAAGCATAATAATTTATTTTAATAGTTGATTAAAATGCATGTTTTATATATATGATATTATGATTGCATGTGGTGACTAGTATGGCCCAAACTTGGATAGAAATTACGATCTGCATATCGTTAATGTATTTTTGTAATCTAAATACGATATGTGTATCGTTGGTATTTTTTGTAATTTTAGTTTAGAATTCCAAAAATGATTATTCAAGTGGTAATAAGAAGAATGGTGATTCAATCTTATCCCATAAAGCACAAGGATGGAGATCCATGGTGATTCAAGAATGGAGGCCTTAAAGAGTAGTCTTTAGGGTTAGGGGCCATACTAGGATCAAATTTTATTTTATGCATTTAAATATTGCTTTTGAATGCTTTCTAAGTTTTATTATGCATGTTATTTATTTTTGCAATGAGTTCACTAGTAATTAAATCACATAATAATTTACTTAGGTCCCTAAAGCTAATATTGGGTAATTGCTATCCCAAATAAACATTTACTAAAATCTTGATCGTTAGTAATAGGTTCTGCCAAAGCAGAGTGTTACTTCCAATCTTGGGCTAAGTAGAGTGAATTTCCGAAATTTTCATGTTTAATTTGGTTTGGCCCAACAAAATCATCAAAACGGTTTTGGATTTTGAAGCAAATAATTGGGTTTTTGCGTTTGGGTGACAAGTTCTGTCTAGGATTAGGAAGGCTTTCCCCAACGTTGTGGGTAACTTCCTTACCTGGGAGCTTTAATCACCTTAGCAATCACCCATCAACTAAGAATTACAATTGTTGTAATTAGTAAAAGAGTTTACTTACCTTTTAAACTTGGTTTTAAGTTGAGGCCAAAGTCCACTTATATATCATGTTTGATAGGATCTTAGAATCACTTGATTCAAAAAGGGGACACATTGAAAATTGGTCAAGTGCATAGCTTTTATTTTAAAGTGTTTAAAATTTGTTAAAAGCTATTATGATAAACATACTTATTACTTTTGCATCTTCTATGTAGATATCATGTCTGGTAACAACAATAATTCACCTTTTAACTTACTTTCAATCCTAGAAAAGGATAAGTTGAACGGGAAAAACTTCCTTGATTGGGAAAGGAATCTAAAAATTGTTCTTAGATCCGAAGGTCGAGAAGATGTTCTTGAAACCCCGATCCCGGTTTTAACAACCACCTCTACTGAAGCCGAAAAGGCGGCCCATAAGGCCATTGCAGAAAGGTCAGTAATTGTTACTTGCCTTATGCTCGCGGCTATGGAACCAAGCCTTCAAAAGAGGTTTGCAAGCTTGGATGCCTACAGTATTATCCGACAGTTGAAAATCATGTTTCAACAACAAGCTAAGATAGAGAGGTATGAATCCCACAAGGTTATTCTTGAGTGTGTGTTAGTCGAAGGCAAGCCGGTCGCCACTTATGTCTTCGAAATGATTGGTTATTTCGAGGCAATGGAGAGGTTGGGCTTTCCTTATAGCCAAGAGTTGGCTACTGACATCATACTACACTCACTTCATGAAGGCTTCAACCAGTTTAGGTTGAACTTCAATATGAATGGGGTGTCGAAAACCCTTGTTGAGTTACATGGGATGCTCATGACTGTCGAGCAAAACATCTCTGTTGCGCCTAAGAAGGAAGTTCTTATGGTTCAAAAGGGAAAGGGTTTTAAGAAGGAATGGGCTAGCAAGAAAAAGCAAGACAAGGGCAAGCAAATTGCCACAAAGATTGCTGATAAGCCACAGGCAAAGGCAAAGCCAAAGGTGGCCGCAAATGCCAAGTGCTTCCATTGTGGTCAAATAGGCCATTGGAGGTGTAACTGCCCGATGTATCTGAAGGATAAGAAGTCTGGGGCTTCTTCTTCAGGTATCTATGTCATTGACATTAATTTAGCAACATCTACTTCTTGGGTATTTGATACCGGTTGTGTTTCTCACATTATTTCGAATGTGCAGGGACTAAGAAGGAGTAGAACCTTGGCTAAAGGGGAGGTCGAACTGCGCGTTGGAAATGGTACAAGAGTTGCGGCCGTTGCAGTTGGAACTTATAGTCTACCTTTGCCTTCCGGTTTAATATTAGAGCTTAATAACTGTTATTATGTTCCTGCTATTACCAAAAACATTATTTCTATTCCTGTTTTGGATAATGAAGGGTTTTCATTTACAATTGAGAAATGTTGTTTCTCTGTTTACTTGAATTCAATGTTTTATGCCACTGCTAAAAGGTATAATGGTCTATATTTCCTATACTTAGACAAAGATGTCCTTAACATAGACAACAAAAAACATAGATCCATCGATACTAATCCTACTTACTTAGGGCATGCATTGTCGTTTAGGACATATAAACGCGAAACGCATTCAGAAGTTACATAAAGATGGACTTCTAACATCCATTGACTTTGAGCCATTTGATGTATGTGAATCATGTTTAATGGGTAAAATGACAAAGTCACCTTTTACTAGAAAAGGTGAAAGGGCCTAATACATACTGATGTGTGTGGACCAATGAGCACAAAAGCTAGGGGAGGGTTTGGGTACTTCATTACTTTGACGATTTAAGTAGATATGGTTATGTCTATTTAATGAAGCATAAGTCGGAATCATTTGAAAAATTCAAAGAATTCCAGAATGAAGTCCAAAACCAGCTTGGCAAAACAATTAAAGCACTACGATCCGATCGTGGTGGTGAATATTTGAGCCAAGAGTTTAGTGATCACTTGAAGAGTTGTGGAATTCTTTCACAACTCACTCCGCCAAGAACACCTCAGTTGAATGGTGTATCCGAAAGGCGGAACCGAACTCTACTTGATATGGTTCGGTCTATGATGAGTTTTGCTGATCTTCCCATGTCCTTCTGGGGAAATGCTCTCGAAACTGCTACTTTCACACTTTATAGAACTCCATCAAAGGCAGTAGAAAAGACACCATATGAGATGTGGAGTGGCAAAGCTCCAAGTTTGTCTATTCTACGTATTTGGGGTTGTGAGGTTTATGTAAAACGTTTACTTTCAGATAAACTCGCCCCTAAATCAGATAAGTGTTTTGTGGGTTATCCCAAAGAGACCAAGGGCTATTACTTCTACCATCGAACTGAGGGCAAAGTGTTTGTTGCTCGTCGTGGTGTCTTTTTGGAAAAAGATTTTATTTCCAAAAAGAAAAGTGGGAGTAATATATTTCTCGAAGAGGTTCGAGAAAAAACAACAAATGGACATAGTTCAACCTATGGTAGAGTCAGAAACACAAGTGCCAGCTGTGGAGCTTGAAGTAGTTCCTCCTTTGGAGGAATCTTCTCCCATAACTGACCAAGTGTTGGAGGACATGCATCCTGTACACGAACCTGCTACTGTCCCACTCGAATCTAATTCGTGCGAAAATTCTTAAATCGTTGAGAAGAAAATTTCTCCTGTTGCAACCCCTCGTAGGACTAGTAGATCAAGAATACCAAACAAAAGGTTGTTGATTTCTTGTTAACCGAAAGTTCTGAGATAATGATCTTAGAATTTGAGGAACCTACTACTTACAAGCAAGCTTTGATGAGTGAAGACTCCGAAAAATGGCTTGAAGCCATGAGGTCCGAAATGGCATCTATGTCTGAAAATCAAGTATGAGACTTGATGGATTTGCCTGATGGGGTTACACCTATTGGTTGCAAATGGGTTTTCAAAGTGAGAACAGACAAGGATGGTAATATTCAGGTTTACAAAGCAAGGTTGGTTGCAAAAGGGTTCAAGCAAGTTCATGGTATAGACTATGACGAAACCTTTTCACCATTAGCAATGCTTAAATCCATTCGGATACTCCTAGCGATTGCTGCCTTTTATGATTATGAGATTTGGCAAATGGATGTCAAAACCGCTTTTTTGAATGGGTTCTTGAATGAGGATGTGTATATGACACAACCGAAAGGTTTTGTGGATCCAGAATATCCTAGGAAGGTATGTAAGCTTCAAAAGTCCATTTATGGATTGAAGCAAGCATCCCGAAGTTGGAATCTTCGTTTTGATGAGGCAATCAAACAATTTGGTTTTCTAAAAAACGGAGAAGAGTCTTGTGTTTACAAGAAAGAAAGTGGGAGTAACATAATCTTCTTGGTCTTGTATGTAGATGATATACTTCTCATAGGAAACGACATTCCCATGCTTGAGTCAGTCAAGGAATGGTTGAAGATCAGAGTTGTTTTTCTATGAAAGACCTTGGAAACGCTGAGTACATTTTGGGGATCAAGATCTATAGGGATAGGTCTAAGAGGATGATTGGACTTAGCCAACGAACTTATATAGATAAGATCGTTACTAAGTTCAATATGGAAAACTCTAAGAGAGGTTTTCTACCCATGCAACATGGTGTTTCGCTTAGCAAGACTCAGTGTCCTTCTGGACCTGATGAGATTAAACGAATGAGTAATGTTCTTTATGCGTCAGCTATAGGGTCCATTATGTACTCCATGATTTGTACTCGCCCAGATGTTTCATATGCCTTGAGCATGTGTAGCAGATTCCAATCAAATCCAGGTGACGCACACTGGAGTGCAGCTAAGAATATCCTAAAGTACTTAAGAAGGACTAAGGATAATTTCTTAGTGTATGGAGGTGAAAGTAAGCTAATTGTTGAGGGTTACACAGATGCGAGCTTCCAAACTGACAAAGATGATTTCCGATCCCAATATGGTTTCATCTTTTGTCTAAATGGAGGGGCAGTGAGCTGGAAAAGTTCAAAGCAAAGCACCTGTCGCCGATTCTACAACGAAGCCGAGTACATTGTTGCGGCAGATGCAAAGAAAGGAAGCCGTTTGGATGAAGAAGTTTATTCTGGAGCTAGGAGTAGTGCCTAGTGTTGGAGATGGTATTGTTTTATATTGTGATAATAATGGTGCCATAGCTCAGTCTAAGGAACCAAGATCACATCAAAGGTGTAAACATGTATTTAGGAAGTTTCATCTCATTTGAGAAATCGTTGAGAGAAAAGATGTAATAGTTAGCAAAGTTCATACGGATAGCAATGTCGTTGTTCCTTTGACTAAACCATTGACTCAGCCTAGGCATGAGAGTCATACTAGGGCTATAGGGCTTAAGCATGTAGGAGAGTGGTTTTGATTGTGTACTATTTATTTTCAAATTAGTTCACAGTTGTAGTTACTCTTGTGATATGTTTGGTTATGTTTATCAATAAAAGGTTATGTTCTTATTTAATCTTGGTTTAGTATTAAATAAAACGTTCAAAGTATTTTATAACGTTTGATAGGATTGTCAAATATGTGATTTGACGAATGAAACCCTATCCAGTGAACAGGAGTTATACTATACCTTTGTCCCTAGTTTGAATCATTAAAATTGAACGTAAATGATTCTGTTTCATGGACTAGATTGCAAGATTGATTGATAGCGCAGTTTCATGGGCTATGGGGACATAGAGATGTCTAGTCATTTGGATAGGCGTGTATAGTTGATACACGTTGGGCAGACCTAGTGGGAGTTGTCTAAAAGGTTTATGAGAATCTCATTAATATATTTAGTGGATTCCTTAGACATGAGTATGACACTATTCTTACTTAAGGATTAGTATGTTTTTGACACTGCAAAACATCGTGCCGTAAAAGGAGGCTATAAAGGCAGTGATCAGAACTGCTACGAATTGAGTAGGAGTTTTGGTTATACAAGACTAGATAAAGTCCTCCTAAGAGTTAGGATTCGTGTCTTGGCCTCTTGAAGAGCGAGAACTAAAAATGCATGGTCGTGCTCAAATAGATTAAGGAGTTAATCATTTGTTTCGACAGTTCGAACTCGGATTTCAAGAAACAACTTGATTATTGGTATGGTTTATATACGAAGTTACCATGTCATCAAGTTAGAAATTAAGCGACTTAAGGAATTTGAAGGTTACACACTTGTTCTTAGACAAGTGGGAGATTGAAGGATTTTGTCCTCGATCAAGTGTAACAAACTAAATATATATGGACAAATTATGGAGATAATATATTCAATAATATTAGGTGACCGCGACGTTTTGCTAGAAGCTAATTGCGGTTTGTTGGGCAAGTATAATTGGGCCAACTACTAATATATATTGGGTCCTATGAGGTCACACAATGTGACAACCCTTGGATATTACCCAAATCCATTTGTGAAATGGGTTGGGCGGTTTTTAGATGGGTGGGATGAGTTGTAATTCATGAGTTTATTAGACTCATAATGTATGACATTATGAGGCAAAATAAAGTCTCATGAAACACCTCTTTGTAACCACCTTATATAATGATATGGGGGTTACAAAGGTGTTAGTAACATTACATCATTTGAGAGAAAAAAAATCTGATTTTCCTTGCTCTCCCCTCTTCCCCCCATTCGGCCATCATACACCTCAAAAGCAAGAGGGTTCTCCTCTCTTCCGTATTAGCATACGTGGTGATCTAAGGGTTGTTCGTGGACCAACATTAGAGGAACAGCGTTTGACGTTCTAAAGGATCTCCACTAGAAGGCTTGTAGTGTAAGAGGAATTCATGCATCAAGAGGTATATTTTATACTCTTTATAGATTCATGTTAGTTTATGCAAAGATCTTGGTGGTAGATGTTTGAGTATATGATACTCGTTTTTTGCATTAAGCATCTAAATTCCTACAATTTAGGTCATTATTCAAATGACCCTGACATTTTTACCCATATCGCAAATAACCCTAAACTTGTATTTTCTCATTAAACCTAATGGAATGTTGGATGGCATTAACAGGGTTTTGGAACAAAAATAATTGGTGTTTTTTTATCAGCATGTATTAACCGTCGGCTTGTGTAGTCGGAGCTTTCACCGGTGTCACACTCACAGTCGCGCTCTAGTGCTAACATTGTTCTTCTTTCGCCCCCGGTTGTTGTGCACAGCTACAACTCGAACCTATAGCGGTCGTGTTTTCTCTCTCCTCTGCGTGAGATGCTGTCGTTGCCTCCCCTTATGTTCGTTAGTGTTGTAGTCACATCCGATAGTGAATGGACTGATGTTACGTTGTTGTTGTTGTTGTTGATCGTGGTCAGCAACCAAGAAACCCAAGAAGATTGAAAGAGAAACAAGAGAGAGAAAGAGGAAAGAGGAAAATTTGGGGGTTTTTTTTAATAAAAAAGCACTAATTATTTTTGTTTTGGAATTCGGTTAATGCCATCAAACATTTTTTCAGGTTTAATGACAAAATAAAGTTTAAGGTTACCTGAGATAAAATATTAGGGTCATTTCGGAAAATGACTTAAATGTCAGAGTCATTTGAGATAATTTCCAAAAAAAAAGAAGATGCGTAACTTGGTAGCATAATGATAACACCAGTGAATGAATGACCACAAGATCATAACCTCATATATTTTTTTATTATTATTTTTGTTTACTTTTTTTAGAAAAATCAAGGTTGCCCAGTTGGTTCGAGCTCACCTGTCCTTCCGCCTTTGTGACAAGGGTTCAATTTTTCCCCTTTGTGGAATCCCCAATTTCCCCAACCTTTGGATAGAGGTGTTCATTTTGGATAATTCGTTCTTATCTGAACCGATCCGAATCTGATCAGAAAAAATCGGATATCTGAAATTTCGGATCGAATCGGATTTGATAACTAAAAAGTTGAATTTTCAAAAGGAAAAGTTCATAAAATAAGTTTAAGACCGGATCATCATATATTTTCGGTTATCCAGTCATGGAACTGGGTATATTCGAAAATCCGGTCTTGAAAACAGATTTTTCCGGATATTTCTTATCAGATGTCCGAATATTCCCCATGTTTATGATATTTTCGGATATCCGCAACTAAAAATTTCCAATATGCATCCGATCCGAAGATTTTCGAATATCCGATTGGAAATATCCGAATACAAAAAAAAATTGGATCGGATATCCGGTTTATCGGATTGGATCGACCGGATCATGGATGATATACCGGATTGGATATTTATGCACACCCCTACATGTGGAAGGATTATTTATCTTACCATAAAAAAAATATATATACAACTTTTTTGGTACATTGATAAGATCGATAAATATCATGTCATAACTTTTGTGATGCCATATCAACATACTTCCTCTGTAACAAAGTAGATGTTACACTTTCTAAATATGGTTGTAACAAAATAGATGTTACACTTCCTTTTTAGGCAACAATCTCTTTATATCTCTCTCCTATCACATGGGTCTCCTTTTTTCTCTTTCTCTCCTCTTCAAAAAATTGCCTAGAAAAGTGTGTTTTTGAAAATGTAACATCTATTTTATTACGGAAGAAGTATAAAGATAAGGTGACATATAGCAGACTTCAATTACTCCTCAAGCATTTTAATGATAGCTATAGATTAGTGGTAGATCAAACTTTTGACCTAATATGACCTTCACGTACTTACTGCATCACGACCTTGTTCATACCTCCTTAAGAACCCGAAAGAATATGTGACTCCTAGCGTTGACAAATGACAATAGTTTATATATATACTAATAAATAACAAGTACTCAAAGTAGCCATAATATATAGGTCATAATCATGACTTGAAATTCTCAAATAATGGTGTCAATTTCATTTTAGTGATAGTCTGATATACTATTATGATTGTAATTGGATCATATATATTTATTTTAATTCGTTTACAGAAAGGGCATTTTGCTTATATTTTTCAAAATGAAAACAACTTTCTATCAATCTGATCATCGTATCAGTTATCACTAGCTTTGGAGCACTCAAAAAACAAAGAACTTAGTTATGTGGATATTTTTTTGGCTCTTTTATAAAAACAATGTCTTAATTTTAATACTATTTGTTAAAAAATTATATGGGATATATTGTTAAATGAGTTTTGATTGTAATTTCAGCTAACACATACTATAAGATATATGTTAGTAGCTCCCTCCTACCGAATTTTATCACAACATTATTATCCATATTCCGCCGTCAAGATTTATTTGCAAGTTGCAACACTTCCATTTATCAAATGGGCTCATTATTTCTTACTCTCTACTCTACCACGTATCTCTGTTGAAAATGACTAAAGTACCTCATTATCTTCTATTAAATCAACTTTTACAGAAAAATTATATAACATATTTCCCACTTCAATTTATTCATCTTCTTATAATAAAATGTTGCGATTAAGTTGAGAGGAAAGGAAGTATTATACATGATATTTTCTAATAAACTATGTTTTAGATGACTTATTTCTTGAAAAACTACCTTATAAATTATTTGTTAGAAATTACCTTTTAGCATCATAAAGGATTTGAAAGGGTATTAATGTAATTTTCAAGTACGTAGACTTAGGTTTTCGTTAACTTTGAATCTGCAGACACGTTATTTTTCTCTCTTTTTAGCTTCCTACTCGCTGGTTTTTCCTGCCTCATTTTTCATTTTTGAAATGACTCTGTCAATTCTTTGGAACACCGAGGGAGAAAGAAGATCAAGAAAAAAAGAGGAAAAATCACATGATCAACATGTGCATAATCAACCCTGGAAAGTAGAGTCAACGCATCAAAAAATCACACCGGTACTCTTTTGTAAGCTTTATGGTGATATACAGTAGTTTTGGACAAAAATATAAAATTACGCAGTGACTTTTTTGCAAACTAACTCTTATGAAAGGTATTTCTTGCTTAAAAAATATGTTGTTGATTATAGTTTATTCTTTGGAAAAATTCACAACAATAATCCCAACTATGGGCACTCTTCCTATATTAATATTAACTATGAGTTATTATAGTATAATCCAAACTATAAATGATCCCAAGTGACCCTTGAAAACCACGTCGATCAAAAACCAAGAGTAGAGAGAAATACGAGACTAAGAGAAAGAGTGAGAGCAAATAGAGAGAAGGGGCGGAGGTGGTAAGATGGAGGTGGTAAGATGAAGGTGGTGGGTTGGTGCCTGGTGGCTTGGTAGGTGAGGTAGGGAGAGAGGAAGATACAGAGGAAGAAGTAAAAAAGGAAAAGAAATAATAAAATCTCCAATCGCAATGTGCCACGTGGCTAGGTGACCTGCAAATCAGGTCTTAAGAGGTAAATGGATCATTTTGGGAAGGTGGATGTATAGTTTGGATTATACTATATATAATAACTCATAATTTGGATTAATATGGGAAGAGTGACCATATTTGGGATTATATTGTTGTGAATTTTTCCGTATTCTTCTGATGGTTGATTTAGATTGAATATGCATAATTTTTACAAATTAAATTCAAACATATTATTGAACATACCACGTGCATACATGTAGGGAACATTATCTCTCCATGTTCCTAAAGTATAGTATTTTTTCCTACAGTTTTGTACCTAGTATTCTTTATTGATCCTAGGCATATTATAGTTGTTTATTTTTGTCTTTTATATTTTTTGTCTGATTGTACAGCACACTCTTTTATTCTAGGTTTAACTTTACCTCTGTATATATATGTGTAAAGGGGCTCCTATAGCCGTTAGAGCTTTGTAATACAAGCCTCATTTGAGTGTTAATACAAGAAAGAAACTGGAAAGAGAATTCCAGATTAAAAGCAAGATTGAGTCTTTGATTCTTTTCATGGTATCAGAGCAACAAGGGTTTGAATCCTACACTTAAAGTTTCAAAGACTCAGTTTTTAATCATGGCAGGTGATGATGGAAAAGAAGAAAATAGATCTTCAATCAATCCCTAGAAAGATCCTCTCTTCATATCTGTGAATGAGAATAGTTCAAATAGCTTAGGGAACATAAGTTTTGATGGGAACAATTTCCTACATTGGAGCAAGAGCATCAGAATCGCCTTAGGAGGCAAGAACAAACTTGGTTTTTTGGAAGGAAAACGTCCAAAACCAACCACGGATGATGAAGAAATCCAGAAATGGGAAAGATGTGACTTTATGGTAAGGTCATGGCTTCTTGCAAGCATGAAACCAGATGTGGCTGCAAGCTTTGTGAGTATGCAATCAACAAGGCAGTTGTGGGAAGAGATATTGGAAAGGTATGCTTAAACCAACGCACCTCACTTGTTCCAACTAAAAAAGGAACTATGGGTGTTGCAGCAGAACAATATGAGTGTGAGTGAGTACTACTGCAAACTTAAGAGCCTTTGGTATCAAATTGCAGACCTGGAAGGGATGCCAGAATGCTCTTGTGGTGCCATGCTTAAATGTTCTTGCAACATTGCAAAAAAGGTGATAGAATTGCAGGCAACAGAGAGGCTCATAAAGTTTGTAATGGGTCTAAATACAAGATATGACCAAATGAAGACCAACCTGTTAAGTACTGACCTTCTGGTGTCTGTCAACAAAGCTTACAATCGGGTGCTTCAAGTGGAAAAACAGAAGTAGATTACAGGAGAGATGACTGCTGCTTTGGAGGCAAGTGCCTTGGCTGCAAACAGGAAGGTGCAAACTAGGAGCTTGGGTCCCTAACAAAATTTTCAAAAGAAGGATTATTACAAGTACTTGAAGATGGAAAAGATGGCAAAGTTTTGTGAGCATTGTGGAAAGAAAGGGCACTCAAAGGGGGAGTATTTCAGAATAGTTGGCTATCCAGACTGGTACAAGAAGACTCCAGAAAACTTCAAGTATGCTGGGAATGTGGTGAAAGATGCAGGAAGTTCAATGTAAGACAATCCTCTGGACTTCACTACTCAGGATACTGAAGGAAATGGTGCAAAGAATGACGGCAACTTCAAGAGCAATCTAGTTCAAGAAGTGAAGAAGGCCATGAATGAAAAACAAACCGGTGGAAGCAAAGCAACAAGCCAACTTTGCAGGTAAAATTAGCACTTCTAATGCAAGTAATAAATAAAATTTCTGCTAAATGTGGGTCCTGGCTCATAGATTCAGGAGCCAGTGACCATATAACAGGTAACAGGGAACTAATGACAAACAGAAGGACCTTGAAAGGTAAGATAAAGGTAGGTCTTCCTGATGGAAGTGTGAAAATTGTGTGTGAAATTGGTGATGTAGTCCTCAATGATGACATAACCTTAAAGAATGTCCTTTATATCAGCGATTTTAATCATAATCTGATGTCTGTTGCTAAGTTGTTGAATGAAAGGAATTTCCAAATGATTTTTAACAAGAATGAATGCATGTTACAGGACCTTTCCATTAAGAGAAATGTTCTTTTGGGAAGAAAAGACAGTGACCTTTATAAGCTGCAGCAGGATTCTAATGATGTGAAGCAAGGTGATGGAGCTGTTTTGAATACAATAAAGTTTGAAACTATGATGAACTGTAATAGTGTAGTGAATTTAGACCTTATACATGCTAGGCTAGGTCATGTTTCTTTGTCTAAGATGCAACACTTAGATTTTTGTAAGTGTAAAAACCTTAAGGATTATTTTTGTGACACTTGTTCCCTTGCTAAACATCACAAACTACCTTTCTCTCCAAGTAAATCTATTGCTTCTCATGTGTTTGATTTATTCCATGTGGATTTATGGGGTCCTTATAGGACCAAGTCTTTGACAGGGGCTAGCTATTTTCTTACTATTGTTGATGCCATAGTAGGGTCACTTGGACCCAACTCTTGTCCAAAAAAGAACAGGTCAAGAGAACTCTTCTGAGTTTCTTTATTCATGTTGAAAATCATTTCAACACTAAAGTTAAAACTCTTAGGAGCGACAATGGAACATAAATTTTCCAAGAAGAATGCAAGCAAATGTTTGCTGACAGAGGAATTTTGCACCAAAGAAGTGTGGCAGGAGTGCCCCAACAGAATGCCAGAGTTGAAAGAAAACATAGGTTCTTGCTTGAAACAACTAGAGCCTTAAAGATACATGCTGGTATGCCTAACTATATATGGGGTGAATGTATTCTTGCCACTACTCATCTAATAAACTTGCTCCCTACTTCAGTTATTCAATGGGAAACACCCTACAAGAGGTTGACAAAATTGGAGCCAGACTATGATCACCTAAGAATGATTGGGTGCTTATGCTATGCCAGCCCTCACAAGAAACCAGGAGATAAGTTTGCACCAAGAGCAACAAGGTGTGTGATGTTGGGTTACCCTTACTGCTATAAGGGATATAAGGTAATGGATTTAGCTACTAAGAATGTTTTTGTTAGATAGATGTTGTTTTTAAAGAAAATCTATTTCCTTTTCGATGCACAAGAGAAGTAACACTATGGGTGAAAGTTATTCGGATAAAATTCAAAATCCAATCCACTCCAAATTAGTAATTCGGATCGGATTCGAACTGTTTTGGATTGGATTCGGATTGGAACATTGAGATCCAAATTTTGTTCGGATCGGATTGGATTAGGCCCTAATCCAAACCGTACACCGAACTTTCACCCTCTAGTAACACACAGGTACCCACTCACAACACTACACAATCTGATAACATTGATGACATGAATTATGATGAACTTACTAACATCTTGCATGAAGTAAATTGATAGGACACCCATGATCCTAACCTTACAGATGCAGCAGCAAAAACTGAAGATTTACAGGACCCAGATGAACAGGATTTAAATGACCAAGTGATTGAGGAACAAAATCTACCCAGAAAGTCATCTAGGACAAGTGGAGTGCCCATAAGGTTCAAGGATTATGTCCATGACATACCAGGGAAGCGAGGAACTAAGTGAACTGCAGACTCAACATGTGCAACTGTGGAGGTCTGGAGGAGATAAGGAAGACAGGTGAATTCAGTGAAAACTACCTGAGTTACATTAACAATGTTCCCAAAATCAGAGAGCCACTTCACTACACAAAAGCAGCAACAGATGAAGGCTAGGTTCAAGCTATGCAGGAGGAGCTCACTGCCTTGGACCACAACAACACATGGGAATTAACTCCCTTACCAGAAGGAAAAAGTGCTATTGACAGCAAGTGGGTGTACAAGATCAAGTTCCAACCTAATGGTGAGATTGACAGATTGAAAGCTAGGCTTGTGGCCAGGGGAGATAGGCAAGTGGAAGGAAAGGACTATAAACACACCTTCTCCCTAGTGGCTAAGTTTACTTCTGTGAGGACTCTAATTGCTCTTGCTGCAATTCAAAAGTGGGAATTACATCATCTAGATATCAACAATGCCTTTTTGCATGGATATCTAGATGAGGAGGTGTATATGAGGCCACCAAAGGGATATTCTAAGGCTTCAATGGGCAAGTATGCATATTAAAAAGGAGCTTGTATGGTTTAAAGCAAGCATCAAGGCAAAGGAAATATTGAACTCACAAAGTTCCTCCTACACCATGGTTATGTGCAATCCAGCCAAGAAAGATTATTCTTTATTCTCTAAAAACACACATGGGAAGATGGTGTATGTCATGGTCTATGTTGATGATTTACTCATCACAGGCAATGATGATGGTGAGATACAGAAAATTAAAGTGGATTTAGACACAGCCTTCACCATCAAAGATCTAGGACAGATGAAATATTTCCTAGGTATTGAGGTGGCAAGAAATGAGTCAGGCATCATTCTTCATCAAAGAAAATTTATTCTTGATATCCTGACTAGTACAGGAACTACCACCTGCAAACCTGTAAGATGCCCTTTCCCTAAAGGTGTTAAACTGTCTACTGATGAAGGGGATGTCTTGGAAGATCCATAATTATATAGGAGCATCATTGGAAAGCTTCTTACTTGAATCTAACAAGGCCTCGATATCTCATATTCGTACAACAAGCCTTAGTCAATTCATGACAGAGCCTAGAAAGCCACATGTACAAGCTGCCATACATGTTATCAAATACCTTTTAGGCACTATTCATCAAGGCTTATTTTACTCTGCTGATTCTGCACTAAAGCTTACTGGCTTCTGTGATTCTGACTGGGGTAAGTGTGCCTTTAGTGCAAGATCTTTAACCGGATATTGTGTTTTCTTAGGCAATTCTCTCATATCTTGGAAAACAAAAAAAAAAAAAACAAAAAAACAATCTCAAAATCATCTACCGAGGCCGAGCACGGATGTATGTCCCAAACTACTAGTGAATTAGTTTGGCTTCGAGGGACTACTGCGTGATCTTGGTCTTACCATTCCTACACCTATTG
The DNA here is from genome assembly GCA_947646795.1 of Beta lomatogona. Classification (NCBI taxonomy): domain Eukaryota; kingdom Viridiplantae; phylum Streptophyta; class Magnoliopsida; order Caryophyllales; family Amaranthaceae; genus Beta; species Beta lomatogona. Next base: position 201,817 of record CANSNZ010000033.1, on the reverse strand, counting down.
GTCTTTTTTGTGACAACAAGTCTGCCATCTATCTTGCTCACAATCCCATTTTTCATGAACGCACCAAGCATCTCAAGGTAGACTGTCATTATGTTAAAGAACACCTCAGCAATGGTTTTCTCAATGTTCTTCATGTCAAATCCTTTCTACAACTTGGCAGATATCATGACAAAATCTCTTAGTGAGCAACAAAGACAAGCATCTCAGTTCAAGTTGGGACTGTTTACCACTAGTCCAACTTGAGGGGGTGTATTGAACATACCATGTGCATACATGTAGGGAACATTATCTCTCCATGTTCCTAAAGTAGAGTATTTTTTTCCTAGAGTTTTGTACCTAGTATTCTTTATTGATCCTAGGCAGATTATAGCTGTTTCTTTTTGTCTTTTATATTTTTTGTCTGATTGTACAGCATACTCTTTTACTCTAGGTTTAGCTTTACCTCTGTATATATATGTGTAAAGGGGCTCCTGTAGCCGTTAGAGTTTTGTAATACAAGCCTCATTTGGGTGTTAACACAAGAAAGAAACTGAAAAGAGAATTCCAAATTAAAAGCAAGATTGAGTCTTTGATTCTTTTCAGATACAAAGGGTCATAGTTATATGTTGGCATAAAAACTTTGCCATCATGAAATAATGGAGGAAGTATATCCTCAAAACTGCCTTCATTCAAATCTCCATGGTGCACTACGTTAGTGCGATAAAAAGGATTAAACCCTACATATCAAATGGAAACTTAAAAGCCTAGCCTTGTCATAATCATTTCAACACAAATGCTAAAACGGACAACCACATATACTTAACATAAAAAAAATTAGATGATTTTTTTCTTTTTTTGTATAATGTTCCTGTTTCTTTCTTTCTGTTTTCGGTAGTTTTCCCTTCCACTCACTTAAGAGTCTTTGATTCCATGTCCTATCCCATCCAATCGGACCAATCCCTTTCAACCAACTTAAATAAAAACTATTCATTTCCTTTCTCTGAAATAAAAGATGTCCATTTTTATATACTCTTTCGTTTTATTTTATTTATACCTTATATTCTAGTGCGTATGGAGAAGAGAGGAAGAAATAAAAGGTGTCCAATTGTATAGATAATTAAACTTCCCCATACTAAAAGAAAAATTAAAACCTAAAAAGGTCAAAATCTTTTAAACTATAATTATTAAATAGTCAAACATATAGAAATTTAGAATATGAAGATAATAATTAATGTTATATAATTTTAGGATCGAGTGACATATTTGATTTATGCGAACATAAACAACAACTTATCTAACATAAATATAATTAAGAAGACAAAAGTATATATACACCCGATACCGTCAACATGACTAGGCGACTAGCTCCACGCCTCCACCTTGTAAGTGATAGTATATTCTAATTAGCTTATGTGAAGGATCAAAGAAGAGAAACAACGGAGGAGGTACAACTCTCTCCCTCTCCAAAATCTCTAGATGGAAATATATCTTGACTTGACTTAATAACTTTAACGATTCCTTTCAAAAAAAAAAAAAAAAAACTTTAACGATGACCCTGTGTATAATACAACAACATTTTATAAAACGCGAAGAAATTGCGAGTACCAAAATTAATTAAAGGTGAACCTACTCGCGCGGGTAATAATTTACCCGCTCTGGCATAATTGCAAATTAAATTTGACGAGGAATTCCAATTACAGCTCATTAGTCTACTATAATTGGGCTACTATAATTTCCTCGTCTAGGCAACTCTTCAACTCCAAAATACTTGGTTAATGCTCGACTCGAAATGTCTTTAAGATGAGTTGAGCACAATTGAACTCGCGCTCGGTTCACTCAATTAGCATTCCTAACTAGATTTCATGTTGTGGATAAAATAATACTCCCTTCATCCTTTAAGACTTGATTTTGTTTGTACACGGGAATTAAGGCAAGTGGAATATGTTATTTTTTTTTCTACTGCTCCCATCCCGTCAAACCCTAGTCCTTCTTGCTTCCCCTGCGGCGGCGTCGGCCGTTTTCCTCTGTTTCTATGGGTGCCGCCGCAGGATCCCTTCTCCAATTAACTTTTATTATCTCCTTTTGTTTTTCCTTTTTCAATAAGCGAGTCTCAACCTTTTTTTTCTTTTTAGAATTGTTAGTTTCACTTTCGGTCGCTCCCTATTTTCTTAGTCTGGGACTCGGGTTGATATTTATGAGTTGCTATTAATGGCCTAATGTTAGGAGTCTTTCGTGCGTTTGAAGCTTGTGATAATTTGCAGTTGATAATGGAGATCCAAATTAAGGGTGAGGTTTTCACATTGGAGTTGAATAATGGTTTTGTAAAATTTCGTGAATTGTATAAGAATCAGGAACGTTGGGTTAATTTCCCAGTTAATTTGGTCAAATGGGTTTCCAACGTGCTTAATTGCTGTTAGAATTTGGTTGAGTTCGAACACTCTACCCGTTGTGGTCAACTTTGGTGGAAAATTCAATCGAGTTGTAATAGACGGGGGTGGTTTTTGAAACTAAGCATTGTTATTAAGGATGTAACCTATTCAGTCTTTGTCCCTGCTTCTTCTGGTGTTAATCCGTGGAATAGATTTGTTAATGTTTTTTTCATGTTATTGGTCACGAGATGAAACGACCAACTGCAAGTTATGAAGAAGTATGCAAGTATGTCAATTTGGAGTTTATTGATATGCACAAGGGAGAAATAGAGTCATTGTCTCCAGGTAGTGAGCTTAAATTAGAGGTGGATGCTCTTCTTCGGAAAATGATAAAATTTTCCCTTCTATATCAAAGGGCATTGCTAAAAATGCTAAGAGTTCTAGTGATAAAAGTTGTTTGTTGCAAGATGTCTCTCTTAAAAAGTTGTTGTTAACAATGAGAAAGTGTCGACAAAACCAAAGAATTCCTTGGAGAATGTTGTTGTTAATGGAGCTGTTATTGTTCGATGTTCTTCATATGAGAAGTGCATCGATGCAGGTTCTACTTGTTTGGATGGATCTGTTGAGTCGGATGGTGTTGTTAGTGATGGTAGGAGTATGTCTTTGGAGCCTAATGGGAGCAATATTGTGTTAAATCCTCACTTTCAATGGTCAGCAAAGAAAAATAATGGTTAAATTCTTCAACATTATCGCCATCACTTTAACATATTGGGTTTAAAATGGAAAAGAAGAATGGCTTTCAAGTAGCAAAGAGGGTGCACAATTAGAAGTTCCAATGGTGATTGTTGTTTGTTTATTTTCTTCGAAGGGTGTATCATGATCTTCAGCTCTTCTTTCATCTTTGCATGGTTTCGCAATGTTAGTGGAGTTTAGTTAGTGGTTCTAGATGAAAGCTTATAAGTTAGTGGAGTTTAACTTTGTTGTCTTGGTCTTTTGGTTGTTGTAATTTGTTTTTATAGGAGACATGAATGATGTATGGGTGTCTTCTTAGGAGATTGATTCTCAAATGGATGGTGTCTAGGTGTGATCTGAAATGGTGTTGTTGAGGTGTAACTCCAATCCTTTGGTGTATTGAGCTTTTGCTCCTCTTTCTATTATAATAAAATGGACTATTAATTATCAAAAAAAGAACATTAATTCTTTCAAAAAAAAAAAAGAACATTACGGTAAGTGGAATCTTGTTTTATTTGGATAACAAATTTATTTTTATTGTGAAACAATTACACTGTTTTATTTCTTTTTAACAAAAAAAATAAAAATTGAACATTATGTTGCACGGTTTAATGTGTAGAGAAGATCAATGGGATAAAAGATCCCATTTTGTCATTTAATAATGGTGCATTGGGAGCTGAAATTATGAGGATATTTTTGGGAATTAAATTATTTTCATGAGGGTATTTTGAGCATATTATTGAATAAAAATAAAAAATAAGACTTATATTTTGGACAACTTATAAGCGAAACGGGACTTATATTATGGGACGGAGGAAAGTATATAATTAAATGTGATCACATTATATTCGCCATGGTTTGATTTTGATAGGATTTCAAATATGATAGTTTAGTATCAGCTTTTAATAATTGATTGTATTGAAATCACTCCTTTTGTTGAAATTTACCATTAACTTGAATCAAAAAGTAAAAGATAAATGTGAGCAAAGAAAAGAATACCGACTTGGACTTACTCAACATGCATGTATGTAGCTGGTTTGCTCAAGGACTAGCGGACCACTATGATTAATCTGGCATATAGGAGCTTCTATTAGTGATAGATTGCATAAAATGATCTGTCAATTCTGATAATCTCATGCAATCATTCTTATTCTTGTCATTGTAAGGTGAAATGAATGTCTAAAAATGATCGATCAGTTGCTTAGTGGTCCTATATTACTAATATCACACCAAAATTTAAGTGGGTTGGTGATAAGGTCATTAGGCTCATAGTCTTAAAGGATTACTGTTTTGTTTCCTTTATGAGAAAGCACGAGTCTTCCCGTCTAAAAAAAAAAAAAAAAAGAGAAAGCATGAGTCTTGCATTTGCAACGCTCAACTTTTAAGGGAGCATATCTCCTATAAAGGCTTTGCCCGATTTATAATTTTGATACGTTTTTCTTACATACTAGTACCACTATACTAGTCTATGGGGATAAGACTTAAAGAGAGCTTTGCCTAGTAATAATCTATATCGAGACTGCTTTTGTTCAACTTATATTCAGTTTTTATAAAAAAAATTAAGTTAAGATAAGTTAAGATCATAAGTTCGCACAACGTTTAATAAGTTCATATAAGGCCAATTCGGAAAAAATAAGGTTTGACATACTTACAAAATAAGGCCTAATAAGTTCGGATCACGTCTAACGAGCACTAATAATCACTAATAGCGCCTAATAAGTTCATATAAGTTATGATAAGCTTCGATAAAGATAATAAGTTGAAAAGATACTACTACGAGATATATGTAGATAGTGCATATATTTGTGGCAATATTGTAATTTTGGAGAAACTGGAGTGGAATTGAGCTTTTTTTTTTTTTAACAAGGTGAGTTGAGGATCTCAATTTTGTTTTGAGAATAAAGATGAAGAACTTATCGCCTCATCAACTCTAATGAGTTATCTTCCTAATGTGACTTGTAGGGTCAAATTTACAAATCTTTGGCCATAGTATCTAACAAAATATGGTAAAGTATAAAGTTTATGCAATCCAATTAGTACTAATATAAGTGGAAAGCATAAAATTTTGAAGGATAACATTGGTCAAAATGCAGGGACCTGCTAAACGTCAATTAAGACAATCTCTTTGGTAAACAATGAGCAGATGAGTGCTACTAGGTTTGTAATAGTGATTAACAAATTTGGATATCACATATTTATTTTTGATATCCCCCCTACTTTATAGAAAAGAAGACGGCATATTCCAAGTTCATATGGTATATTTAATCATGTTAGAGTATATAATGATATGAGAATATTATCTGAATAATTTATGTATATATAGTGCTATAATTATCTTTAAAAATAGTACTCGGAATATGCAGTACTTTTGTTTAAAAAGTACTTGATTTGTATAAACTACAAAAGAATTGCGTGTAATAATTAGCTCAGATGTATGTTCCCAAAGAAGATATTCGGCTTTATCGGTTCTTTATTCTTTTCAAAGCTATGCTTCTATCTCAATTTGGTATTTGCTAATATCTCTGTTACAAACTTGGGGTTTCGACTTTCTCATGAGTAAATATATAGTGTCTTAGCCCAATTTCAAACTTTTAGAACTATTATATATAACATATACATATGTTGTATGCATATAATTTAAATCTTGTGTATTAATTATTATACGTGTTAGGAAACGGGTGGTATAATGTTTGATTAATGCGGAACAAAGTCAACAAAAAAAATAAATATGAGAAGAACGATAAATAAAATAAACAAAAGAACACAAAAGACTTACGTGGTTCACTAAAATAGACCAACGTCCACAGGTGGGGGATTCAAGAGTTTCTTCACTATAATGGAGAAAAACAAAGAGATAATACAAGGAATCCTAAAATTCTAGATGGCTAAAAAGCGTGTCAAACAATGATCACCAAAAGGGTTCTTTTATAACATAAGGAAATCCTAATAAAACCCTAGAATAGTCTCTAGTATAACTCCTAATGACGGCTTAATAAAATTAGGGTAAAAATTAGAATAACCCGTGGAAAAGAACGCGTCGCCCGGGCCAAACCGCCCGGTCGGGCGCTGCTGCCCGGCGGGTCAAAACTCGCCCGGTCGGGTGCGAGGACGAATTCCAGTTTCGACAGTTCTTCGTAAAACAGCCATAACTTTCTCGCTCATCAGTGGAATTGGGCATATGACCTGTCATTGGAAATCTCTTGGAACAAGCTATCACCTCCAATTTGAATCACATCAAAATCATTTATAGATTGAGAGATATGTGCATTCAAAGTCAGCCTTATGCCATTTTCACAAGATTTCAAGTCACAAATAACAATATGTTTATATTAAAGATTTTGTATACAAAAGTTCATAACATCCAAGTAATAATCCACTTATTAGAATTTCTTTTCCTGTATGGAAGTAAAATATACTTGAAAGTAGCTAAGGAACGTGTTTTTGGGTTAGGCAATTGAATGATCACACATCTCCGTCATTTTTACTATAAAATTAGAAAGATATAAGTTATAACCCAATGTTAATTCAACCATGAAAAAGGGATAAAACATACGATGAGAAACCGCAAGAGAAGGGGAGAAATTGCGCATTGAATTATAAAAAAATAAATGAAAAGAGAGGAGCATCTAATTTGTGTAATTGGGTTTTATTAGAGATCTATTTGGGGCAAATAAGCCCAACAGAATTGTGATGGCCCGAAGGGGCCTAGTTGACCTCATGTTGGAAGTCTAGAAAGGGTCCATCGAGGATGTTGTGACCTATTCATATTGTGACCTATCCATATTGCAAGATTAAAGGTGGATTACATGTGAGAAGGAATGTTCAGAGTATAACCCACATATGAGTTACGAAATAGCTTGTCTCATATTAAGAACTATAGATGGTGGGTTACTCCACCTATCACCAATTGGTTTTTAGGATGGAACTCGCCAACCTTGTATGTGGTCAAACTCTCATCCAAATAGGGTTTGTATTAGGTCTAATGAAGTTTATCATGTTTTTATAGGATGATATTGATTCAATTGTTGGAGAACATCTTAAAATACTTACATTTTTTTGTGACCAATGTTATAGATTCAATTGTTGGAGAACATCTTAAAATACTTACATTTTTTTGTGACCAATGTTATAGATTCAATACTTGGTGTGTTCTTTTTTCCTTTGTAATAAAATATCTTACATATGAAAGGCTACACCTTTCAAATTATATGGTAGATGATAACCTAGCCAAGTAGCCTCTATTTCTTTTCTTTTCATTCTTTCTTTTTTCCAAAAGTACTAGTCTTGTAACTTTAGTACTTGGTAGTAACACTCTCATCAGGCAGTCCGACACAAACATTTTGCTGAAATCACTTGAAAACGCCTTAGAATTTATTTTGCTTATCTTATGTATATTTTCTTCGACGCCTTTCTAAGGTTTTGTGAACAGTTACTGTAAAAACTAAAAACAACTTTTAACCTAATTTTATAGTACCTTATTGTAGTGTAACTAGTAGATTATTTTGACTACCATCTATTATCGGATCGTCTATTACAAGAATTTGCGGAAAAGCCTTTTTATTGGAAACTTTTAAAAAGTACACATAATTAACTTGCAAAAGTGTCCACTTTAGTGTCTGTGGAAAACTTACTGGTCCATACATGACCTTTATTGCGTCTTGCATCAAATTTCCAAATCATGTCCTGCTATAATCCAACAATGACATGAGCCATTAGGCCAATTACTGTTTCCTCCCCTTTGACATTAAACTCTTATAATTATAAAGTAGTACTTTAATAAACTTGAGCACATCAAGCATTTCATACAAGATACACTGGTGCGCGTGCATGGTCTTCGTTGTGGATGAGATGCGCGTCAACGGTTAGAATTGCATAAAGAGAAAAATAGAGGGGTTTTTGAGAAATTCTTTTTAATTTTAGTGTAACCATTTAAGGACAGAAAATGGAAAAAAAATAGAGAGGATCTAATTCTTCACTTTAAGCAATGTTGTCCCTCGTTTGTTACTTTTTTATTAATCATAAAATAATCGGATTTTTCACCGTGCACTTGTGCTTTGACGAAATTCAGCCTTGATACCCTCGTTTTCAACAATTCACCCAGTGCCCCTAAGGTTTTGAAAAATCACCGGAATGCCCTTAATGACTAACTGACGTCAACTCCGTTAGTCATTAGGGCTAAGTCAACGAAATTAACCCCTAACTAACCTAATTAATACTAATTAATCCTAATTAACTATAATTAGGCCTAATTAATATTACACCCTAATTAACCCATCTCTCTACCTAACCCTTTAACCCCACCACCCTCCCACCACCCCACCACCCACTCCCCCACCTCCCCCCACCACCCCAAGCCCCCATTCCCAACCCTCCCCCGCCCCCTCGCAGCCCCTCCCCCACCCCCCACGCCACGCAGCACCCCCCGTGATTTTTTATTTTCAATTTTCTCGGGCTTCCATTTTCCGGAGAGGTGCGAAACTTGACGGTGGTGGGGGAGGGAGAGCGAAACTCGACGGGGTGGAAGGGAGGGAGCCAAACTCGACGGAGGTGGGAAGGGAGGAGGAAACTCGACGCGGGTGGGAGGGGAAGGGAGGGGAAATCGAATCGGGGGCTGCGAGGGGGGGGGAAGGGTTGCGCGGGGTCAAAGTGGGGGGGAGGGGCTGCGAGGGTGGGGGGGGAAGCTGTGCGGGGTTAGGGGTGGGGGAAGGGTCGTGGGGTTGGGGGTGTGGGGGGGGGAGGGCCGCGCGGGTTGGGGGGTGGGGGATGGGTTGTGGGGGTGGTGGGGGTATACTTAATCTCGCCTATTTCTCTCACCCTTGCCCCACTCTCTCTCCTCTTTGCGACACCACCGCAACACCCCTCCCTACAGCCCTCCCTCTTGTCGCCTTCTGCCGCCACCAACACAACAACCCCATTTCCTTTCCTCCTCCCTTCTTTTCGTGGGTGTGGTGTAGAAGACAAGCTTCCTCAGCTCATGGTGTTATTGTGAGGAGAGAATTTGGATTGAATCATCTAGTAATTACAGTTTATTCATAGGGTTGCTTCCAATTTGGCTAAAGCTTTGCAAAAAATTCAAAGAGGTCAGTTTCAATTGAATTCTTGGGTGATTGGTAGTAACAAAGGGTGAGTTGTGGCGAGATAAATGAAATACGAGTGGAAATGTTGGCAATCGTCGAATCCTAAATTCTCACAAACCGTAGGGTAAATTGTGAATTAAGAATGTGACGGAAACTTAACGGTAGGGGCATGTCAGAATTTTTCCAAACCTTAGGGGGTACCCGGTGAATATTTGAAAACGCGAGGTACCAGGGTGAATTTCGTCAAACCACAAAGGTGCACGGTGAAAAATCCGTAAAATAATGGAGTAAACAAAGTCTCGAAACTTAAACTTGTACAATCTTATGATGTTTCAATCACTGAGCTAATTAGTGATATGGTGATATATATATATGTAAATCTCTATTCTACATGTCAAGAGGGTAGGACACCAAAAAAATACAAAAAGAAAAAAAAAGGTAACTATTTACTTTAATTTGAAAAAATAGAAAAAGAAAAAATAAAAAGGGAACTACCTAATTAATTGGAAAAAAATAAAAATATAAACGAAGGCACTGCAAAAAGAAAACGTTGAATATTTACAACACGATCGGTTCTCCTGTCGCAATCAATTTTTTTTTATGTTTAAATATCCCTAATTTAGTGGGATAAACTGATTAAAATCCCTAATATATTAGATGTAATTAGCAATTAATCCAATTTTCAACATGTTTTTCGCACGCATCGCGCGAACATAAAACTAAGTAATTATCAATATGAACACTACAGACCACAAAGGAAAAAAAGAGTATATATTGAATTTGGAGTTGGACATTATTATCCTTAAAACTAACCCTACAACTAATGAAAATGTCTCTTGTTTTCCAGTACTACTATAACTTTTGTCATATTACCCACGATTTCATCTATCTAAGTTTCGATTGGTTATGGAATTAATGCCCTTTTTCACCTCTTATATCTTTTTCTATACTTGATATTGTATTGTGTATTGCACGAGATCAATAAGTTGTGTTTATCTAATTATGTACTTGATCTCCTAGCTATTTTTTCGTACTACTTTCTACTATTTTTCTTCTTAATCTTTATACCACTCGATAGTGTAAAATTAAATGGATCAAAGTACTATATAAGGGATCTAAAATCCTTTTGTCCCATAATATGTTTGTCAATTGCGTGTCACTACCGTATATGTTTTTACAATTTGAATTATAAAATAGTGGCCGTAGTATAATACAAATAGTTCATAAATTACAGAGAGAAGATTTGGATTCAATTTAAGAGTAGAACAAAGTAAAATAAAAGAAAATGATGCTATTGGACTAAGCACTCTGCACCGCCCATCGATCTATTTAAATCTACCAGCATTTGCATTATGTTCCTTCCCATATGTAGTAGTAGTAGTAGAATAGGGGGGGAGCCATGAAATATTCCATTAAGAAGTGGTAAGCAGATGTGTGAGACAGAAAATTCAATTATTAACTTCAATAATGCTAAAAATTACCCCATTATACATAAGTCTAAATGTTATTAATTGGCATAACACCTATATATAGCCTCGGGAAAATTTTTTCTGGTTCAAATAGAACCTGCTACTTCATATGGCATTTTATTATTTTATATGAAATGGGTGACAGTTTCTATGTTTCGAACTTTTGTTGGTAAATGCAAATCGCTAGATGGCCCGTTTGGCATTACTTGTCAATTGTAAGTGTTTAGTTATAAAATTTTAAACGTCATATAACACAAGTGGTATCATAAACTTAATATTAGGGCGTTTTTATTCAATCGAACTTATTGAACCCGATCGCCCCTAAAATCATTGAATGTATACAATTGGACCCGACTAGCCTAATTAGAATTTGAGAAACCTTAAAACCTTTTTTTTAAAGATGAAGAGAACCCGCCCTTAGTCGGACCTTATACTTAATGAAGTTAGTTTTGAAAATTGGCAACAAAAAACTAATAGCTAGTTTCAAGACTCTCGTATATTTGATTTTAGTTCTTAGAAAAGAAAAAGTCGACAACAAAGCGATAACGAAGAAGCCTTGAGATAACAAGTTGTATCTTAAACTGAAAAATCATCTTATCTAAGCCTACATAAATGGTATAATGGTGAATAATATTTACATCGATGCAAAATGATAATTAATTATGTTTTAATTATCACTATTCATAAGTAATCCATAAGGTTTTCATATAATATATGGAAGAGAGTAAAAAAAAAGCGTCTTGCGTGAAAAACATTTTAGTTATTTAGAATAACCGAGACGAGGTCCATTTATTAGTTTATGGGCTTAAACTATCGGTTATGTGCATAAACTGATAGATATATAGATTAAACTCATAGATGTTTGGGTTAATATGATAAATGTCATGATACTCGCCTCACCCATATCTTGGACTGAGATGGTCTCACACATACTTTTCGAAATAAAAATGATCCTATTGGACTAAGCACTCTTCACCGCCCATCAATCTATATAAATCTACCAATACTTGCATTATATGTCCCATCCCATGTTGTAGAATACAAAATTATGCAAAATTTTAATAGACTAATGTCTTTCTTTTGCATCACCCTGCCAATATGGATCCTAATAATGAGTCACTTTGTTCACTCATCCATTGGAGAAACTCTCCAAAGGTCAACCTACATCATTCACATGGATAAGTCCCTCATGCCTAATGTTTTCACTAGCCACCATCATTGGTACACCTCCACCGTTGATTCCCTTAACTCCGCCACATCCAACGGCCTCAAATCACCCAATTCTTCTTCTCCTTCTTCACCTAGTGTCCTTTATACTTATGACAATGCCTTGCATGGTTTTAGTGCACTCCTATCCCAAAATGAGCTTCAAAAGCTTGAAAGACATCCAAGTTTTATAACAGCCTATAAAGAAGCTAAAGCTACACTTGACACCACTAGGACTATTGATTTTCTTTCTCTCAATCCCTACACCGGCCTTTGGCCGGCCTCAAACTATGGCCACGACGTTATTGTTGGGGTCATTGACACCGGTGTCTGGCCTGAGAGCCGGAGTTTCAATGACGCTGGGATGACCCCAGTGCCATCCAGGTGGAAAGGTGCGTGTGAGGGAGGACAAAATTTCAACACTTCTATGTGCAATAACAAGCTGATAGGGGCTAAATACTTTAACAAGGGTGTTATAGCCTCTACACCTAAGCTTCAGTCTAAGGCGAACTCAGCTAGGGACACTGACGGCCATGGGACTCACACAACATCAACAGTCGTAGGAAACTACGTCGATGATGTGTCCTTCTTCGGCTATGCCAGAGGTACAGCCAGAGGGGTCGCCCCCACGGGCTAGGGTGGCTATCTATAAGGCGGTATGGGAGGGCGGGAACAGCTACACCTCGGACGTGCTCGCTGCGATGGACCAAGCAATTGCAGATGGTGTAGATGTCATCTCAATATCTCTAGGATTTCATGATCTTCCCTTGTACAAAAATCCAGTGGCAATAGGCTCGTTCGCTGCGATGGAGCGTGGAGTTTTGGTGTCCTCTTCTGCAGGAAATGGCGGACCAAGATATGGTTCTGTGCACAACGACATTCCTTGGTCCTTGACCGTTGCAGCAAGCAACCTCGACCGACAATTTTCCGGGACATTAGAGCTTGGAAATGGCCAAAAAATAGTGGGATGGACCTTATTCCCAGCTAGTGCTGTCATTCAGAAGGTGACGTTGCTGTATGACAAAAACATAGCAATGTGCAACTCTTCTGATTACTTGAAAAAAATTAGCTTATTCTAGTGAAAAGGTCATTATTTGTGATGATATTGGCATGACATTTGAACAAATAGTCCAAATTTCAAACTCCAGCGTAGCCGGTGCCATATTCATCTCCAAAGACCCCTTAATCTATGAGGCAGGGGAGGTCTCATGGCCTGGGATCATTGTTGGTCCGAACGAGGGGCAATCGATTATAAACTACGTGAAATCTTATAAGAGTAACAGTTGGGTGAGCATGGAATTTCAACAAACTTTTGTTGGATTAAAACATGCACCAATTGCCGCGTCTTACACCTCTAGGGGGCCGTCTAAGAGCTGTCACAGTGTACTAAAGCCGGATGTAATGGCCCCTGGAACACAAGTATTAGCAGCATATGTTCCCAATATAGAAGTTGCTAGAATTGGAAATGGTATAATTCTATCCAATGATTATGCTCTGCTTTCAGGAACTTCAATGGCATGTCCACACGCGTCTGGAGTAGCCGCTCTCTTGAAGGTGGCGCATCCAAACTGGAGTCCTGCTGCAATTAGATCTGCTATTATGACTACTGCAAACCCACTTGATAACACAGGTAGTGCTATCAAGGACAATGGTTCCAACCTCGGACCTGCTACCCCGTTAGCCATGGGTTCAGGTCAAATTGATCCTAACCGTGCACTGGACCCTGGGTTAGTCTATGACTTGACACCACAAGACTACATGAACCTCATTTGCTCGATGAATTTTACTCGAAACCAAATGTTGAGCATTGTAAGATCAAACAAACACAATTGCTCGGCCTCATCAAGCGACCTCAATTACCCGTCTTTCATTGCTTACTACAACTATGACAACACCAAAACTACTGATATGACTTTCTATAGGACCATCACAAACGTAGGAAGAGATGGTTTTACGGCATACAAGGCTGTAGTAACCGCACCTAAGGGTGCTCGAGTAAGGGTGTACCCAAGAACATTGGTGTTTAAGAGACGGAACGAAAAGAAGAGCTATCAGCTAAGAATCAAGTATAAGAGTGTTGATAAGTCGGGGGCTTCATTTGGTTCAATTGTTTGGATGGAAAATAATGGACAACATAGTGTTAGGAGTCCTATAGTTATCTCACCTACAGAATACTATCTTCCCCATGTATGATCAATTGGTTAAGTAATTAACAACCTAAATAAAACTAGAGTTTAGCCAGATATTGAGATTAGTATGTTGTACCTATGTAATTGTTAAAAGCACAATGTACCTATGTAATTGTAATTTATGAAATATTATAAGCAGACTATGCTTGCACTTCAACCTGCTTCGCTCTCGTGGCGCGTACTTGATTATATTTGATTTTGATGGTCATATTAAACTTATCAAATTTAACAATAAAGTCGTCCATAATATATTACAATACATCACAAACACACATAGAGAGAGAGTTATTTCTCCTAAAGTTTTTCTGTTTAGATTTTACTCAAGTATAAGAGCATAAATGAATGGGCATAATTGAGAGAGTTTGACCATGGAAATTTGCAAAAGTAGAAATAGGAGATCATTAACAACTTGTACAGTATTATTTGTAAATTGTATGGTAATGCATGAATTTGCATGAGTACCAGTTTGAAAGTTAAGCTGAGATATTGCTCTTTAGTTGATCATGAATTGTATTAAAAATGGAAAGAAAAGGTTTATTCTTCTCGCACTGCAAACAGCAAACTAGCTTTTCAATTTTTGGCTACCTTTATCTTAGTGAAAGAGTTAAAATAACCTAAGAACAGGAGCTATCTCAAACAAGAAAGGATAATGCTTAAATGGAATACAATGCTCACTTAGAAGTTTGAAACTTATGTACCTAGCAGTATTACCTAATTCACTAATTCCCTGCGAATGGGACAAAGCGAATTATGGTCAGTTTTGGTTTATTTTTTACCCATATTGGGCGCATTGCGAATTCAAAAGACGAATTAGATATCGAATTAGGTAACACCTGGTACCTAGGTATCATCCAAGTAGGATTGGCAACATAGAGCCGTTTTTTGGTCTAGGCTAAAGTCATTAACTGAGTTTGCAACTAAATGGACAAAATCGACAATTGAGGTAGCGGTTTGATAGGTAAAACTGTTGATTCAAGTAGCGATTTTAGTTTAGCTAGAATCACCAATTGAATTAGCAATTTTGCTAGGGCTAGCAATTGGGGTTGATGGACCGAGTTCAAGTTGATATTGAGTCGATTTTGAATTGTGCTAATAATGTATCAAAAAAGTCTAGAATTGTATATAATTACACAAAGAAATAAATGGCCAAATCGTGTTAATGTTCGATTGTTCGGATTCAAATTTCTCTTAGTAACTTTAAGTTGGATCAAATCAGATCAGGGATTGCAACTCTAGTTTTGCTCATTAAACCACCTAGTGACCATGTTTGGCTTAAGAGAAATTGAATGAGTCCCTAATTAGTTAGCAATTGGTGAAGTCGTGATAATGGTAATATCTAATTTACCACTATATTGATAAAAACATTGATTGAAATTCAACATCTTTTTTTATCGGATAAATTCAGCATCTTTGACTACAAAAGGTCATGTGAGGCCTATTATCTATGGACAGAATGAACAAAATTGCCATTTTTTCATAAAGAACAACATTGTCATTGCAAACAAGAGATACAGCAGTCCTTGAAATATCCATCATGATCACATCTTTAAAAAAAAAAAAAAGCATAACTTTAAAATTTAACCATCACTGAAAAGGGTTTTCCATAAACGCAACGGTTTGAATCCACGAAAGCTGGTTTATTCGACCTTTAACAAACCGAACAATTACAAAGCATTCCTATAATGCTGTTTGCTGTTTAGTGTTTACATTCCCAAGCCCATTGCACCCCAACATTACTACATTAGAGGGCTTTGCAAGTTGAAGTATTCATAAAAGACTTGAAATTTTTTTCCCCATTTGAGGACAGAAAATAGTTCTAAGGGGCATTTGGTACGAGAATTTTCAAGTAAAGAAAAGGTAACCAAAACCCTTTCGCTTAGATATACTCTTAAAGAATGAAATGTTTAAGAATCACTGACTTGCTCCAGTGTTGGCATTGATTCTCCGGCCAAGAAGGACTTGACTAGTGTAAGTGAAAGCTTAGATCGATGTAGAGGGACTTCATGGCCAGCTCCTCTCACCACGACAAATGTAAGGCCCTTGTACTCTTGTGTCCATCCCCCCAACCTGTTCGATGCACGAAAAACCACATCAGAAAATCTGCAAGGGATATAAGCTGGAAGAAAGAATCCATGAAAGTGATCAGTTATAATACTGAACTTGGATCCTCGACTTAAAAGAGAAACTCTCTTAGCCATGTTTGAACGGCTATTAATAGAAAATTCTACCATATTTTTGGGATTGAGAAAATTCTTGTCAGTACTCAAATCAAATGGACACGGTACATAGACGCAAGTATAGCTAATGCATCACAGCATGAAGTGCAATTGAGCTATATCTATAACCATTTTTTTTATTGAAGTTGAAAGATAAAGCAGCAGTAAATGACAGAGGTGATCTAGGAAAGAAGTCTTTTTGACAAAAGAAATATGGTGAATTACCTGGCCATCATCATACCAAGCATGCCAAGGCTTAACGGTTGGAAGTTTGAGAGCATCTATATTGTATCTTGTTGATGTGACAGGGATTACAGCATCTGTGTCACCACTGCAATGAGCCAAAACAGCCATATTATTTGCTTTGCATTGGAGATCCTTTTACATGAACAGACAGCAATTAGCTAGAAATAATTTCAAGGATTAGCGATTAGCAGACCTGCAAATTGCAAAATACCGATAGCTATAATAGACCTAATAAACGAAAGACAAAAGTTCCCGAAAAGAAAGTCACCTACCATTTCTTCTCTGAGAAAGAAGGAAAGAACAATGAATAAGACTAAACCTTAAAAACTGAAAGGGACTCTACAAGAGCACATGTATAGCAACCAAGTAATAAACAAAGTATGCTGAACAAGAAGACTGAGACCCTGGTTGGATGGAAAAAAATTCAACGGAATTTGTTTTCCGAGGATAAAGTATAAACATAGTTGTAAATTAGTTTTCTATTGTTTTGTTCCTAACTAGATAATTGAAGAGAAAATGGAGGAAAATAGAATGGAGAAGAGGAGGGATAAAAAGAAATGTGGCATTCCTCCCTTTAGAAAGGAAAATGTTTTCCATCCTTTACTACAAAACGAAGGAAAATGGGAAAATTACTTTTCCGGCAAGATTATTTTCCTCCTGAACGAAAAAACTCTAGGTATAAAAGTGTTAACCCAATTTGGCCATTGTCGCAAAGAACTCTGTTGTGTACTATATTTAGACTAGGACAATGGTTCAATTACCAAAACAATGTCATGAACTGGCCTGCCAGTTCTTGGCTATCCCTCTAAAGGGGTTCTTGTGGAATCACCAATATATGCACTGAAGTGGCCAAAATACCTAGAACGTAAGGGACATGTATTCCAGCCTCAAAGTTAGATCACAACTATAGAGTGTAATATGTAACAACATACATGTCAATTTCTGAGCGCTACACCCTTTACAACAAAAAAAGTATATATCAATGATCTTTAACTAATTTGAAAACTCAAAAACTTATGGAACCTTTAACCTCTCAATTGTCAAAAACATGGGGCTGATGCTCTATAATAGACCAAAATCTCGTATATACAGAAATATAGTCTAGTAAATCAAATCGACCATATATAGGCTTAGGCTAAATAAATCAAAAGATCAGGTTCATAATCAGACCAGGGCAGATATAAACCTGAACATCCAAATCCGAAGTCCAGCATCCATAAGCTCATGGTATATGTCAAGGACAGACCTAGATGAATCCTGCCAGTTGCTATTTACTAGTTCACTGCAAAACAGAGAAAGACAAATGTATGTAGTGCTTAACGTTCATATCTGTGAATCAACAAGAAATAATTAGATGTTATTTTACTGCAATTTATCTAAATATATCTATGGTTATATTGAATATTGTCTCAACTATTTTTCTCTTTCTCTATAGTACTTCCTCTCAGCTTCTTTTGTTTTTCTCTCCCCATCTACTTCCACTTAATCTTTTTACATTCAGAAATACTTTTAAATTAATCCCAAAGTCATATACTCCCTCTGTTCATTTTTATAAGGCATGCATAATATTTGAGGTCGAAAATTCGAACTTTAACCATTAATTATTCTCAACACATATTGAGAAAAATAGAAGAAAATATAAAGTGAGAATTATTTTAAGATAAATCTGCCATATTATAAGAGATATTAACACTCCAAATCAAATTTTCAAGAAGCATGCGTGCTTATAGGTATGGACAGAGTAGAAACTTTATTGAGAGGAGGGAACATAAACAGAACCAAGACATAGTGGTAGTCCCTGGTATCAGTGTTCTAGCTTTTTGGTCACTGTCCAAAATATTCACAGCATTATATAAACCAAATATATATATGAAACAAACCCTGATGAATGAATAGAGCACCCGTATAATATGGTTTCCAGATCATACTTTTCAGCGACGAAACTTAAAATATGCCACTTAACTGAATATAGCAAATATCATATAACATGATACGGAGTAAATAGTAATGCATACAACTGACGCAGGTACACGTGAACTAGAAGCGAAATGAAAGAGTAGTTCCTCAAAGCCCTATTCTTTTATCAACCCCATATTTTAGCTCCTCAAAGCCAAATTACTATATAAAATAATATTCTCAAATTGTGGTGTCTTTCTAACAATTGCTTTTCATAAGCAACAATAGTTGAGCACATAGAATTTTGTACCCAACTAAATTCATCTACGTAGCCAATACTAAGAGCAAAAAGTCATATGCAAACTAACCCATGATGAACTAGATTATTATGCATCTGGACAGCCACTAAATTTTTGGTCCAGTGAAAAGGTCAACTACCTTTTCTTGAGAATTACCTGCATGTTTCCCAATTTACAGGAGCAAACTGGGGATTAACATGTAGTGCTTGTTGAACTTCAGGTTGGTTGAAGTACACTACTGAATGCTTCTCAGAACATGGATCATATGCTTCATTGAGGTGACCAATCTAACAACAATCACAAATATAAATCATCAGCAAGGATGTTAAGTGACATTTTTTTGTCTAAAAACTTGCAAGTGCTACCTCCATTCTAGCAAATTATCCTAGGAGACATTTTATGGAGATCAAAAAAGTAACTGGAAGATCTTTTAATAAAGCAATCCATCAGAAGCACCCAAAAAAAAAAAAAGAAAAAAAATGGACATAGAGGGCAGTCAATTTGAAAAAGTAGGCAGCCAATGTGAAATCAAGGGAGTGCTATATTAGAACGGAAGCAGATTATATTAGCAGTAATTGTTTAAGCCCAAGTACAAGCGCAATATATACAATTATTATCTGGTCTAAGAAAAAATAAAATTCCACAATGTATTATCTTCATAAAATGCCACATTTTGTAGGCCATCTTTCAGACATTTTCTTTGTAGCTATGCAGTGGTTAAGAGAAGGAAAACCCTCAGCTAGTAATTTTGCAAATAGAATATATTGCAGCATAAAAAGGGGACCGCAAAATACCACTTAGCACTTACCAGTCTTTTCAGTAGCTTATTTGGCAATGAAGAGTTTGTGGTACAAGAGGGGGTATAGATGCTATATGGGTCAATGTTTCCAAGTTCATTAGAAGCAATATCTAGTATTGTTTCGCACTTTTCTGATGAATGTATAAATGATTCCAAGTCGCAGAATCTGTTAAGCAGCTTGTAAGTTTCGTCAGAGATCAAACCAGATGACCACATAAATTGGAATACGCCGAGGTGGTCATAAAAATCATCAGTCAAGGCATTTCCAACCTGAAATGCATTACATATCGAAAGAAAGTTACGAATTTAGCAGAAAGCCAAAGAAATCACGTATCTCTCATGCAAGAGAGCAGAGCCTACCATATAACCCTTCAAATTAATCTGTTTCTCGTTAGCTGCCAAGTTGTACCTTACTATTGCTTGGCTGAGCTGGGGCACATAATGTCCTGTAAAACAAACATCATTATTCTCTGCAATGAAACTAATGAGAAACCTGCAAGCATCAAGGTTCTTTACCCATCTAAATAAAACAGCTAATTCATACCTAACAGACCATTTGAACCAGTGCCACTACAGATTTACAGCCATTATGACAGTATTCGATTAGTAACCACACTACACAAAATGTTGCCCTTGACATTGATCTGACAACAAATAAAAAAACTAAGCTTCAGACTGTTATTGAGATGCCAGCAAGATGTTTAGATCAATCCACACAAGCACTTAGATATTTCAAAATCTCAAGGTTAGACCTATGTGTTCGGAGCTCAATGTACTCTCTACACCAATAACCAATTCTACTGCTTAACTACATATAAATGTCTTCATACATCTACATTTACATAGGAAACATAGTGGTCTTCCTTAGTAATGGTAATCTTACCACTATTTCAGAAGGTGTGACACTGATAATAAAGCATACGGCTTGACTTTGAGGGTTTTAGACCAACTTAACCACTTACATTTTTCTTTGAACAGGGAAAAAAAACACTAGATCTATAGTAAATTTATCATATGCCTCAAGCCATTCAGATTCCCATATTAGATACACAATGAGGTTTTCTTCCTGCTCCCTCTCTGAAGCAAGAGCCTCTAAAAGGTTTTAAATGCCCTTCTCATATCAATTTGAGACTTAAGAAATGAACCAATAATATACATTATATTTATTATTATCATTGATGTCTAATAAGTGAAGTGCATCTGTGCTTATCTTTGAAGCTGCATGATAGAGAAAATCGTAGTCAAACAAGTTCAAAAGGTCTAATGCAGGTGAAAATGGCTGATGTTTCATATATAGCATAAAAAATATACCCAATTTGAGGCTATCGAAAATTCGTCCCATCATGAAAGCCAAAAGAAAACCGTCACTTAGGCAACAAAATTTATCTAAGAAAGCTAAGCAGCGGGAGTGCAGGACCAGAGTTATATTTTCACAATGGTCTCAGTGGGAAATGGAAACTTTCCAAATCCTTTATATCCCTCTCAATGATGAAACCAATGAGGCAAAAGAAATATATTATATGCCTGCTAAGATTTTATAAGGCTATGCAGCCCTTCCTTGCTATATAATAGATAATCAATCACATAAACTTGTGAGTACAGTGAATATAAACCATATATCTACACAAGCCACTGGACAATCTCTGGCTAAATGTCAATACTATAAGGCAAACTTGAACGCAACAATGATCCAGATTCTAGACAGCCTTAAACAGCGATGCAGCAAAAAGAAAAGAAAGAAAACTATGTTACTTTGACACTTTATAACACTCTGCATGTGTCCGACTCGACATACGACGGAATTGTATACTCTGCAGTTCTGTATGAAACCGAAACTTGTCAATTAATTAAAGAAAAACAAAGGAAAGCAATGACACAACTCGTTTTACGTCCTTTTTTATGCTGCAAAGTCTATTTTCCTCTTTCTATGTTCCTTATGCAAATGTTCTGTGAGATTCATCATCCCATTGTTAACCATGTTTTTACATATATCATACATGTGCTTCCTCTCTTGAATGTGGTTTATAATCAACTGAAATACTATCCCAATACACTTAAGATGAGTGTCGTATCATTGTCTAGAAAGCAAGTCAGGACACTAGCTTGACTGTATCCCAGTGTAAAACAATTTTTTAAGCTCAAGTGTCCGATCATTAGATCTTTCTATCCAACACAATTTGAGAAATCAAATAAACATATAAAAAGGGGCTTCTCTCTGCATAAAAAAAGGGAGACTTCCCACGCATGAGAGGAACTTATCAAGCATAGTATTTATTAAGTTTGGCAATTGGTATGAAAAGAAGCACAAGATACATTGGAAAAAGAATAGATATTAAAATAGATATATTAGGATATACCTCCATAGCTCTCTCCAGAAATGTAAAATTCTCTCCCCTTGTAATGTGGGAACCGCTCAAACCACCCTATCAAAAACTTCAAGGAATCTTGAGCTGCAAGCCAAAAAAAAAAAAAAAAAAAAAGTCAAAAGAACAGTTTATAGGCACAGATATTTTGAACAAAAAAAATGTTGGCACTCGGCAGTCCACAATTACAAATTAGAACCAAGAGATACCTGTCCTATTATCACCATTAGTTAGCAAATCAGATGTAGTGTTGGTATATGAAAAGCCAACTCCAACAGGAGCATCCAGAAACAATACATTGGCAACTGCACATTAATAATCACATAATTAGAAGACAGCCACTTCAAGATCAAGTGTACTAGGATCTTATTTTTAAGATCATATACGCATATGTTAGAAATCATACACAAAAATGCACTTGTATACAGCGTAACTACATGTTTACTGATACAATTTGTGTCCGACTGTCCCATCTATATCAATTCTGATCTCTTAATTAGTGCTACTTGATAGACATGGGAGTTGGGACTCAGTAGAACCATTAGCACAGCTAGACATTGTATCATAAGATCTTACAATCATATTTAAAATTACAATATGCTCCCTTAGATGAATGATTAATGTCAATTCTATTGACCACAATATCTCCATGCTTAAGAGAAGAATCTAAATACGAGTAGGATGGTAAAACTTGACCCAACCTGACAACCCAATCCGAATCTAACCCCAAAAGCGGGTTCGGGTTGGATTTATAATCGATTTAGTATAATGGGTTGACAAGGTTAAGCCATCTAATCAAATAAGCTAGGTTAAGGTTGACCTCTTCAACCCGAAAATAACCTACTCTGACCTACTTAACTCATTGAGGTAATTAGGTAAGTCATGATTATTTTAAGAAACTCTAAACATGCATACTTTCTTTTACTAAATTTGTCCATTTAATTCCTTCTTTAGAATTTTTAATTTATTTCAAATGACAAAGACCTAGGATACAATTGAACTAAACATAGGCAAATCCATAAAGTATACCTTTGTTCCAAGAATTAGGATTCAAATAAAGAGTTTTCCCATCCTTCTGGATATGAAATGGTCCAAGTTCTTCAGCCTCACCATATGCAATGGATGAACATCCAGGCCCTACACAAACAACCATCAAAATTATAATATACTATCAAAAACTAACTTAAAATATCACAGATCCAAAATTATTAAAACAAAATCCATAACACAGCTAATAAAGTAAATGCTAATCAATTCAATCAATACCCAAATATAATGCATCAAAAATAGTGAAAATTCCTCTCAATTTAACCAAAAAAAATCCAAAAATTGACCATTTGCAGTCAAAATCAACAAGAACAACATAGCAAAGAAAAATTAACCTCCATTGAGCCACAAAAGGAGAGGTTTTGAAGAAGGCTCTTCAACAGCTTCAATGAACCAATAAAAAGTGCCCTACCAAATTCCTCATTAACAGTTATATACCCAGAATAGTGTGAAAATGCAACATCAAAATTTTGGCCTGGAAGATAATTTACTCTATCAATTTTTTGTTGGGTAATTGGGTCTGAAGATGAACTTGAAGAACTACAACTACCCAGTTGAAGACTTAGATAGAAAATGAGTAAGTGAAGAAGAAAGAAGACTTTCCTCAAATTACCCATGTTTGTGTTCCGTTGAAGGATTGATTCCTTCCTAGAAATTTGGGCTAAATAAGGTATGCTGCGTGCAACTTTTTTTTAGTGATAAATAGTTAGTGCCGTGGGGACAACAGTTATGAATTATGATATGATGATGATATTTTGGATTGTTTTAGAATATTTGCATTGCATTGTACTTGGATTTTTTTTTTTGCATTTATTAGTTCAATGAAGGTAAAGATAAAAAGAGAATTGGTTGTCATACTTGCCATGATATGGGCATGTGGAGGCAGCGTATAAAAAAAAAAATGTGAGGCATCGTGTAGAGGATCCTTGATTAGAATAGTGGGGAGGTTGGAATATGGGAGATTTTAGAAGTAGTCTGGAAAAGCTAATAAATTGGTATTAATAATTTTCCGTATATTAAGGATATGTTCGGTAAAAGTAGTTGTTATGGTAGTTGTTAGTTGTTGAAGTAGATGTCGGTTTTGTACTAGAGATTAGCGGTCAAATATTAGTTGTTGAGTTAGACTTTGAAAATGACTTTTTATGATAATTAGTGTTTGGTAAAACTAATTGTTAGTTTTAATAAATAACAAACATAAACTATATTCAATCTTCAAAAGCTACTCCAAAAACTGAGCAATGATGAATGCATTGTACAAGATTTGATCCCATAACTTCAGGCTATATCCTTAAAGTCTTAACCACTAAGCCAAGTGAAATTCGGTGTCATCATTCTAAAGTAAAATATTAATAAATGAAATATATAAGTACTTTGGGTTTAGCCGGAGCCTAAAAACTAGTTAACATACACAAACAAGTGTCGATTTATAAATAACAGGTGTTTTAAACACACAAACATGTGAGTTCTTATAAATATCATGTTGTACTTTTTTGAGAAAAAGTTGGCGAAAACACGCAAATCGATGCAACTTTTACTTTTTGTCGAAAATGACACTTACTTTTTGACAAAAAAAGTAAGATTTAATTTACACCAACAAGAGTTGTTTTGTAAGTAACAAGTGTCTTAAACACATAAACATAGATTGGTTTATCAATAACAAATGTTTACGATACACAAATAGGGGTTTATAAATTACAACATTATCCCCTTATAATGGGCGGACTACCCTCTAGCCCGATAGTTTTATCATCCACACCTCTATCCCAAATGCTAATATTTATAGGCTTTTCCAAAACACTAGTTCAAATATCAAAAGCTACTCCAAACACCGATATTTCACCGAACTCAACTTTTCACCATTATTAAAGTTTTGACTTAGTCCAAACACTTAAAATGTACCTCAAAAGCTATTCCGAACACGCCTTAAGATACTTAAGAAAAGTTTCCATAAATCCAATTGGTAGTAGTAGAATTTACACTTCTAACTTATAAGGAGGTACTTCTCTTTCCTCCTTTTCCGACGTGGGCCAACTCATATTCATACACGTGGGGTTTCAACAATTTTAGTTTTGAGACAATCAACAAGCAAATTTATTGTTGAAATAAAAAGATTAAATTAGATGTATTTTGTCTGTTCTAAGGAAGGCTTCATTGTCAAATCAATTAAAAAAATCACCACCACCATAAGATATTGAAAAGAATAAAAAGAAAGAAAAGAGTAAACAAATAATCATTACAATTGGATTTCAAGCTTTCATGAGAATGAGGAATAACAATAAATGTGTTTTTGAAGTGATAGGTCATTTTGTGAAACAAAATTATGAATTTACTAGGAATTGAAGGTATGACAACAATTATTAAAATAGGCGGTTTAATTTTAATATAAAATTAGGTAAATCCAAACCTATATTCTCCTAATAAGCCCATTTTATCCCACTTATAACCCAACACTATTCCTGACATCTCGCACTCAACCGAATCGTTCATTCTCTTCTCGCTTCCTTTGTTTACTTTTTGAACCTCGAACTACGACATACAAATTTTTAAAATAACTCGACGGTTTTATCGAATGGATTAAACTAGTCACTATGTGGATTATCTAGTCATTTGAATGGATTAAACGGTCACCGAAATAGATTATACTAGTCATTAAATAAATCAAACTACCATTATATTCGAGAAGATGATTCGTTTTAATCTTAATATTGAGGCTGAATCGTTGCCTCAATTTTAAATAAAAAAAGTAGGCGATTTCTTATACTACCAATTGTTGATACAAATGTTTATATTAGGTAAATATCTCAAATTAACAATTTACCCATGATTTTGGCATAGTAATAAATAATTAATCACAAAACTCGAAAAGCTTTTTAAAAAAATGGAAATGGATAAAGCTGCTTCCTTTTTTGTATTCTTTCTAAAATTCACAGAACTCAGAGGAGAGAGAAAGAAGTGAAAAGCCCTTCTCCTTCCAACTTCTAAGCGTTGGTTACTTATGGCCGAAGCTTCTCTATCTCCACAAACAGTGGGATTATATTATTATCTTAAACTATTTTTTCACTAAAACAAAAATAATAATTATTATTTCCTACTCCTTTTTCTATCAGGATTAGAATTACAGAAGACCTAATCAATTACCACCCAAGTCGTAAGAGTTTCAATAATTATCCCTCCAACAGATTACGTGAAATACTCTATTTTCTCTCTCCTCTTCAATTATCTTTTGGGGGCAAGTTTTCTTCTCTTAATCTTCTTCTCTTTCTTTCCAGAATTTTGTTATTTGTTGTCAGACACTTTTTCTGGCTTAGAACTGACGATCTAAGTGATTGATTGTTTGTTTGACTGTTAATTTGGTATTCAATTGACAAGTTTCTTCGTGGGTGTGCTAGATTCTGGTACTTTTTGATGATTTATTTGGTGGCTATTTGATGATTTAGGGTTTTATTGATGAAATCGTTGGTGGGTCTGTTTTTTTTCTTGATTTTATTTGGTGGGTATTGAGAAACCTGGACTATCTTGGTGGGTTCTTTTCTGCTATGCTGAATTCTGCTCTTTTTGGGTTGATTTTGAGTTTGAGATAAGCAGCACTTCTTGCTTGTAGTTGTAGTGAAATTTCTGTTGCTGGATAATTTTCAAGGTTAACTAATTTGCATATTCAGAATAATTGCTGTAGATGTGTCTTTTGTCTGCCCAATTTCGGTGTTGGGTAGATTTTAGTACTAGAAGTTTAGTTGCTTTTGAGTTGCTTGGTTGTTTTTCCGGTTCGTGTTGGGCTCCATTGGGCTGTCTTATAAGTAACTGAGATTACTTGGGAGCTTGTTATATAGAGGTTGGTGCAAGTTGGTTCGGAGATCAGTTGGTAATTACTAATTTTAGAGGGTTTTGTTGTTCGGGGATAAGATGAGCTCGAATGTCACCGGTGGATACATATGTAGGGGAAAGCTTTTGATACACATTGCTGAAAATGGTCACTCCTACGAGTTGGATTGCGATGAATCCACCGTTGTTGAGGCAGTTCAAAGGTTTATTGAATCAATGGCAGGGATTCAATTTGGTGACCAGCTCCTTCTATGTGGGGACATGAAGCTTGAGTCTAGTGAGGCGCTTGGGGCATATAAGCTACCATCAGATGATCAAGAAGTTTTTTGTTTCAATAAAGCAAGATTGCAAGCCAATGCAGCACCCCCTCCTCAAGAACAAATTGAAATTCATGTCATTCCAGAGCCAAGTCCACCATCTTCAAACCATGATCCTCACCCATTGGATAATGCTGTGGACCCTGCACTCAAGGCGTTACCTTCTTATGAACGGCAGTTTCGATATCATTACCATTGTGGACATGCCATATACAGTCGGACAGTTGGGAAATTTGAAACCTGCGAGAGACTTCTGAGAGAACAGAAGGTGGAAGAAAGGGCAATAGAGATTGCCAGGCGTAACTTGGATTACTTTTTTAAGATACTTAACCAAAATTACATGGATTTTCAGAAGTGTTACACACAGCAACACCGTGCACATTCTGATCTGTTGTTGAATTTTGCTAGAGACATCGAAAAGTTAAGATCTTGCAAACTTATCCCAGCTCTACAAACATCCTCTCGCAAGTGTCTGTTGGATCTTGTAAAAGAAGAAAACTTGAGAAAATGGCTTGAGAACTGTACTGGTTCTCACAAGCAATTTGACAACAAGGTTTCTCAATTCAAACACGTGTTTGGAAAATTGAAGCATGATGTTGAAGCTTTGTTTTCAAGCAAAGCTTCATTGCCAATCAGGGATCTAGAATTGAGGATCAAGGAACATTATCGCCATATCAATGAACAGAGGAGTATAATGCAGTCTTTGAGGTTAGTTTCTGAGTTAAATTTTGTAAGATGATGCTGATATTAGCTGCTTTTATACCCCCTATATTACTGCCCTACATTTACTGGTTTGTCCATGATACTACTATGCTCTGCTTGTCCCTTGGTTCTTGGTGTATGATTTACTTAGTAGATGTCTTGATGATTCTCTTTGATGAATGATTGGGAGCCTGAAGAATGTTTGTGCAAGAATGCAAGTTCATTGATGCAGTATAACTTAAAATGCTCTAACATTGCATCATACTATCCTATATGAGAGAGTCAACTTTTAATCAATCTATGAATATTTGTTCTCATACAACTCATTTAATCGATTGTTACTTTCTACAAGCTCTTCAATTTCACTTCCAATTGTCTTTGTGGCTCTAAGGAATCAGTTTTTAATCTTGAAGCGAGGAAGTATTTTACATCTTGTTATTCTGATCCCTTCATGGTTCCTGTTCATAGTTACTCTAGCTTCTAGAATGTGTTCACTCCGGATAGTTCTTTTTGCGCTCTAGTATGTTGGTCTGGCCTTCATATCTGCGACAATGACCATATGTTATATCCCTTCGTGGTATATGACCTTACAGTTGTTACATAGAGTGTCGTAGTGTTCATTCCCATGGGTACTTAAGAGACTTTGTAACTATCCTTTCAGCCCTTCTTGTAATGAAGAAGCTGCATAATCTTGAATGTTATCACTTGGGGTACGTAGACCAAATTATACAATGCAAGCAAAAGTTCCTAGATTCATGGAGATATAGAACAACATATGGTTCTATTTGCTTCACTTGAAAAGTCACCTAATGATTCTCTTTTTTCTTTAAACAATATGTTGGATAGGAAAGTCATGTACCATAGGAACTCCGACATTGACCTATCTTGCTTTTTCCTACTTCTGTAAGAAATTCCTCCATGACACTCCTAAACCTCGGAGTTACTTTCTCCTGACTTGCTTTCCAAACCTCATCAGATAGTTTCTTTCTATAAGAAATTCCTGAGACCACCTCAATCAAGTCCTTCCTAAAATGTCATTGAATAGATTCCTCTAAGCCGACTTGACGTGCATAGGCATTACATTAACGATCACCTTGTCTCACAAAACCTTTGCTCTCATGATTCTATAACTCTCTTCTTTATAAAACTATCTATCATTTATAATTTTCAGTTCCACTCCAGTTCCTTTTTTTTTTTTGTCGGAGTTCCACACTTATATATCCAAGGTGCATTGGTTTTAGCTTTCTCTCCTACTCGCTTGGTTTCTTGAAGATGCACGATTATTAGTGACACTTCTATCAATTAGGCTGAATTATGTGTAAGTGAACTGATGTTTCAAAAAGGAATACCCAATGTTGTTCCCATTCCAAGCATACGTGTCTAACCTTGTCTAATACCTAGAAGCCCTTATTTTAATGCACCGCTTCCAGGAAGCGACCTAGCAACTCTTGTATTCTTATTACTACACTTTATGTAATATAGCCCCCATAAATTATCATATTTGTCTTTGTGGCATGAAGATGGTACAATGTTTTACGTTCCTTGTTACCTATCTACTGCAATTCTCCTCTTTATATGGGTTTTGTACTACGCAATGAATGTTGAGGAATTACTCTCGGGTGGAGTTATCTTCGATGTGGACTATATTGAACAAGTTTGATGTGAATCTCAACGAATCCAAGCCAAGACTCAGTCAAAGTTTGTGAATTAAGATCCAATCTTTATAATTTTTAGAATAAATCCGAACAAGAAATGGATATTCCAAGGTTAGATGATCATTCTTAAATTTCTAACAATGAATCTCAAACGCATCTAGACCACTCATGGAACATGGATTTAAAACTCTCCCGTTCCGTTACAGAATGGCCGTTCTGTAACGGATTTTGGATTTACCGTTCCGCGAAATGCCGTTACGGAACGCCATAATAAAAATCACATACTTCTCGCCGTGTGGTCCGTTCCGTAACGCGAACTAGCCGCGTTAGAACGCTCTTATCCCCGTTACATCCGTTCTTTTCAAACATTGGCCAAAAATATTTTATGATATAATTATATAGCTGATGAAACATGATATTCTGATAGATTTGATTATATAATGTTGTAATAATGCTTCATAAACTAAAACAATGCAAATAAAGTTAGAACGTATTAATGTGAATATTTTAAAAAATTCATGCCGCGTCGGCCGCGAAACGTTCTATTGCCCCGTTACAAGCCGTTCTCGCGACCATTCTCGCGAACGCGACTGCGACCGCATTTTTTCCCCTGCGTGGAACTAAGTTATTCGAACATTAAACGAAAAACTCTCCTGAAATTCGGTTAATGAAAGCAAGCAAGCAAGAACACTCACAAAGCAATAATAATATTTGAATAAACACTCTAAGTCTCTAACCCCTTAATATAGGTTAGCCGTGTATATCTATAGTCCTAGAGCAAGATATACTTGCCCTCCAAGGCCCAAGCACACACCAACCAGTTTTTAGGTACAAAGAAGATAAAGAAAATTTTCCTAAATACATCCCTAAGCAGTAAGCACACGCCTAAATGAAATTTAGGAAAGCATGAAGAAGCTTTCCTAAAATCTACTCTAAACCACATGGCCAAATCAGAAATGCTTTCCTAAAATCTACTCTAAACCACATGGCCAAATCAGATTAATGGAACTCTTTTTAAATCTTGACCTTGCCGTGCAAGCATACTCTATTTAGGGAAAGTACAAGTCACTTTCCTAAAATTACAACGGAAAGCCAACTAATCAACTACTTGGACTCCAAGTAACCGGATTATAGCATATTTTCGGATCCTCTTTACATTATTCTCATGCCAACTAACAACTTAATCAACAAAAAAGTAACTTCTAGAAAGCAATAAAGATATTCTAAGCAAGATTACAAGACTTAAAAGCCAAGTAACACAAGAGATGAATTCTTGCTTAGATGCAAACAAGTTGAACCCCATAGTCTCCAAAATCAAAGTGATTGCCTCATCTTGAACAAGTGGCTTTGAAGCCGCATCGAAGGTTTTAGGAATATTCATGTTCTCTAAGGTTTCTTCCGTGTCAAAATATATTGGCGGGGGCTGTCTTATTTAGGGATGTAAGCATAGTAGTCTAAATTCTGCTGCTGCATGCTTTCTTAGATTGCTTTACACATGTTGTAATTGTTGTCTTATGTGGACCTTCAAACCAAATAAAGTGTTAAGATATATTCACAAAAAAAGTGCTAAGATATAGTTTGCTAGTGAAAGGTTGAATATCTTCTATATCAATAGTTGTTAACATGGTTGACATAGTTCGTAAATGTGGTTTCTGTCTCGATCTCGGTAAGGGTCATGGTGATGCGAGAACGAAGATGATGCGGTTGTCGTACCGCCAAATATCGGCTCGAGACCATGAGATATCCCTTGAACCCGCCTAAAATGCGGGTTTTTACACCTTTACAATCGGATAGTATCATTTCGGTAGATTTGAAAACCTTTATGACACGGGCAATACGATACGATGCGGCCTTGTTTTGACACCATGATGTTTGATCATTCTCTTAGGTGGACCTTGGTTGAATATTGCCCATGCCCAATTATTTGTTTGAACCTTTACTTACATTGCTTGGTAGGTTATCTAAGATGAAGAGGATTATATATGGAAAAATGGATTAAGCTAGTAGGTTGGCTGGCTTACATTGCTTTGTAGGTCGGCTAACATGGTTGATTGTTCTCTTAGGTGGACCTTGGTTGAATATTGTCCATGCCCAGTTACTTGTTTGAATCTTTGCTTACATTGATAAAAGAATATCTACTTTGTTTGAACGAAGAGGTAATTCAAATTCCATGCTTTTCGAGGGTTGAAGAGAGAGTTCCTCTTCAGAATTGGTAGGCTAAAGTTTGCATTTGACACCTTCTAGATTGTGTTAGTATTGGTAGTTTCATGTGCTAGGTTTATGATTTGCCTCGTCAATCATGATATTATGTTGTGCTTTCAAGTGCGGCCTCTATAATATTATATGCATTTATTTGGTGCCGATGTGCTTTATTTACATGGGAACACATATAGCTTTTGCCAGGTTGCTTCCCTTGGGAGTGGAATCCAGTTTCATTATTCCATTAGCAGCAATATGGTCGTATATTGAAAGTTTTGCGACTACAATGCTCAAATTTTGTTTCTATAGTTGGAGTTGAAGTTTGCGATCTTCATACGTGTCCGTGAGATGTACATATTTTAAATTTGAATTCACATCAGTTATTATTACAGTATTTGTACTACTTGATTTTACATTTTAAATCTGCTATTGGGAGTGATCATCAGCAGTTAATGCAATGCATAAAGTGATTCTATTCTTGCTGTTATCTCCAAGCTGTATGTTTCTTGGCTTTTAAATCAAATTGTGTGCATATTTTGTAATCATCATCTTTCTTGAAATTGACTAATGTACATTTTTGTTTTCTTCTTCTGCATGTCCTTAGCCTATTTTGTGTTCTATAGCTCTTCAGTTATACTCTGTGATATCTGAATCCAAATGATGTATGCTTTTGTCATTTGCAGCAAGGATGTTGGCACAGTCAAGAAACTGGTGGATGATTGTTTATCAAGCCAGTTATCGTCTTCTCTCCGTCCTCATGATGCAGTTTCTGCCTTAGGCCCCATGTATGATGTCCATGATAAAAATCATCTTCCGAAGATGACAGCTTGTGACAGTTCGATTTCCGAGCTTCTTGATTACTGCACAAATAAGAAGAATGAAATGAATATATTTGTTCATAGTTACATGCAAAAGATTGCATATATTCAACATACCATAAAAGATGTTCGGTTGCAATTCAATGCTTTCTCAGAGGCAATAAAGCGCCAGGATGCTGTATTTGAGGGCTTAAAGGTGGTTCGCGGTATTGGCCCCGCTTACAGATCATGTCTTGCAGAAGTAGTGAGAAGAAAGGCTTCCATGAAGCTTTACATGGGCATGGCAGGACAATTGGCTGAAAAACTTGCTACAAAGCGAGAAGACGAGGTTAGGAGACGAGAAGAATTTTTGAAGGCACAAAGCTCATATATACCAAGGGATGTATTGGCTGCCATGGGATTGTTTGATACGCCAAGTCAATGTGATGTCAATATTGTTCCTTTCGACACTAGTTTGCTTGATATTGACATTAGGGATATTGACTGTTATGCTCCAGAATCTTTGGTTGGACTGCCATTCAAGAGCGAGAAACCAGGAAGTTCACGGACCTCACTTTCTATGTCCAACATCAGTACTTCTTCCTCAGATGTTACAGGGAACGCGGTTGGTACTCCTGAAAAGTACGAATCTGAGGACTTTGATGTATGTGATATGTTCGATGTTGCTGGAACTAGTAAAATTGAAGTTGAAAATGCAAAACTGAGAGCTGACCTTGCTTCTGCCATTGCAAGAATTTGCTCTTTGAGCTCTGACGTGGAATATGAATCACTTGATGATAGTAGGGCAGATGGTTTGCTAAAAAATGCTGCTGAAAAAACAGCTGAAGCATTGCAACGAAAAGATGAGTATGTAAAACATCTCGAGTCCATGTTGAAGGCCAAACAACAGCAGTGTCAATCGTATGAAAAGCGAATTGAAGAGCTGGCCCAGCAATTGTCTGACCAGTATATGCAGGCACGAAAGTGTTTAGGCAATAATGATGCAGCTTACTCCACGAAGGCAGATGATTGCAGGTCAGAAATTTTAGATCATGCGGAGAGGCAACTTGCTTCTAGGACTAGTGAACTCATGGATGAGATTTCTTGTACATCTAACCAAGATGATGCAAAAGATGGAATTTTGCCTACAATGACTGGCAAATCCCAAGAAGTAGATGAGAATATGACTGATTCTTCTGGAACTCAGAATCTTCATCTAGACTCATCTATGATGGATCCACAACGTGATGAGCAGCTGCTTGCCACAGGTAGTTCTTTAGATGTCTTACCTTCTGAGGGTCCTTCTGATCCAAGTCTGAGTGCTGCTAAGGTCAATGCTGATCTTGTGATAGAACTGCAAAGTGCACTTGAAGACAAAGCAAACCAGCTGACTGAAACTGAAAGTAGGCTTAAATCTGCATTGGAGGATATATCCAAGCTCGGCTTAGAGTTGGAAAATAGCAGGAAGCTTCTAGATGAATCACAGGTATAGCTTTGACAAATGCCAAGACTTGTTCTTTACTGATTGTACCTATCAATATCTCTCTGCTCGACTATCTTGATACAATACATCTTGCTTACTAGTGCGTGAAACCCTATCTAGCTTAATCCAGCTTGGTTTTATCTTCTCAGGGGGGGTGCCCTTAATCTTCTAGTTTAACCCTTTCTCCTTGGATTTGCTCACAGATGAATTGTGCTCACCTAGAGAACTGTCTGCACGAAGCTAGGCAAGAAGCTCAGACCCATCTCTGTGCTGCTGACCGTAGAGCTTCAGAATACAACACTCTGCGTGCATCTGCTGTGAAAATGCGTGGACTTTTTGAAAGACTTAGGTCTTGCGTCAATGCATCTGGGGGAGTTGCTGGTTTTGCTGATGCACTGCGTTCTTTAGCTCAATCTCTTACCAGGTCAGGGCCAAATGGGAGAGTATGTTCATTTATATGATCATTACTAGATTTTCTTACATGTCCTGCTAAGTGCACATGTCTTGTTGAAATTATTACTAAGTTGATCTATCTTTATTCCGTTGGCAAGTTCGGAAGTTAAAATGTGGTTATTGGAATAGTATACTGAAATATATCATGTTCTGTTGCTGTTTTTCAGCTCTGCAAGCGATGCGGAAGATGATGGTACTGTTGAGTTTCGTGCATGTATTAAGGTCCTTGCTGAAAAAGTTGGTATCTTGTCAAGGCAGCGCACTGAGCTGCTTGATAGGTATTCGAAGGCTGAGGCTGCAAACAAGCAGCTCTCAAAGGAGTTGGAAGAGAGGAAAGAATTGGTTAAAACATTATACACAAAGCATCAACTAGAGAAACAGGTATTTTCCTTATCATGATATTTATTTTGTCATACCATACCATATATTATTGATCTGGCGTCCGTACATCAAGTTATGATTGGTTGAATGCACAAAGACTGTCCTACATAGAGTTAAGCAAGTTAAAGAGGGTTAGACTGGAGAGTCAGATAACTGCTCTAGAATTTGTGGCTAGAGAGTTAACTGTTGATGTCATCATTTTGTGTATGACGATTAATTTAATTATCCTTTAACAGGCAAACAAGGAAAAGATCTCTTTTTGCCGTTTTGAAGTCCATGAGATTGCCGCCTTCATCCTCAATTCATCAGGGCATTATGAAGCAATAAGCCGGAACTGCCCCAACTACTTTCTATCTTCAGAATCTGTGGCCTTGTTCACTGACCATCTTCCCACTCGCCCTGCCTATATCATTGGGCAGATTGTCCACATTGAGCGGCGTGTTGTGAAGCCACAACCCGGATTATCAAGGTACGAGCACAGCAGTGGAGTAGATCAAGCCGATTGTGTGACATCATCATCAACAACACCATCATCTGACACCTTAGCCAGTCTTCTTCCCATGGGTTGTGAGTACTTCATCGTAACAGTTGCCATGCTACCTGATACAACCATTCATTCGCCGTTGCCTTCCTGATCTCCGGCGTCAATCTTAAAAGACATGATGGAAGTAGGGATAATAAAAAGTAAAAAACAAAGAAAAGAAACTGTAAATAATGTATCATATCTGAAACTTTTGGACATTCAAATCCTAGTCTTTATCGGGGTTCCTGTATAGTTGAATGATGAATTTGGTTTAGACTTTTCCCTTTGTAAATAAGGTTACTTTAGCCGTAGAACTGTTTAAATCTGCTCTCTAACCTTTTAGTACTCCATTTGCAATGGTCTTTGTTGTTCTGGTCCTCACAAAGACACAAACCCATTCATTCTGTGGAAATTCAAGTGCTTCTTTAATATGTCTCTTCATAAAGTTTTAAGCTTCTCATTTGTTTGGGCCCAAATCTTTCGTCTATCATTGGCAATTATTAAGCTTTTTCTCACATGGCCAATATGTCTGGACAACCAAGTCATACTTTAGTTGTGATCATACACAAAGTAGACAAAGATTCTTTTTTCTTTCTTGTTTTGGAATCTTTTTTTCTTTTTTCTTACAAAGGTAGGGTACTAGAAAGTTATTCTTTTGTTTATTAGTATGTGCTACCATGTTCTGTGTTAGTATCTTTTTGATGTCATATGACTTATAAATAAACTAATTCTTTATTTTTAAAAAAAGTGTTAGCGTCTTGATTGATCCATAGGGTTTGTTTAGCAATTTTAGCTATTTTTGTTGGCTTATTTTAACTTTTAGCTTGTTGATATGTTAAAATGATTTTTATAGATTATATATGTGCAACAGTGCAAGTGTGTGTGAGTGCATGGGCATTTTGTAAAACAAAAGATATATCGATTAATTTCGAAGCGCAGATTGATCCAATGCAATGCACATGAATCTAATGACGTCAATGAGATAGGACAAAAAAGAGATGAATATAACTATATTCATACAACATCTATACAAATATATTAAAAGGCGTGCTTAACAACGTCTATGCGCCACGTGGCACCCTCCTCTTGCCACCAAAATTTTGCCACGTGTCTATTAACCAACAAAGTCAAGTGGTCATTATTTAAAAAATAAATAGATGAAGCTTGGGCTCGAACCCCTGACTTTATGTAAGAATTTCCAAAGAATCACCATCTAATCTAAAGTCTTTTATTGATCCATGTTTCCACAAAATTATAGATATGTGTTGTAATTAGTTAATGTTATTAAACATAGCCCTTGCATCCTTAAAGATAAATAAATTTGCATGTTCATCAAAATTAATTATGTATGCATGATACATTTGAAGAGTAGTGTTGACTACTACAGTACTACCCTTATATTTACAGTAATACTATAAACGAAATTTGATCATAAGTATGTATTAAATATGGGCCTAGGCCGCATCCATCATAAGGAGAGAGAGTCTACTTCACAAGACTAAGGAGTTTTCATCTTCAAACCATATGACAATAAGGGGAGTAGCCCCTTAGCCTTATAAGGTGAACTTCTCTATCTTCGTTATCAATGTGCAAAACTTACATCTATACTAATATATTGAAACACGTTCCTAAGAACGTATATGTGCCACGTGTCATCATCCCTCATTCAGTAACATTCTATCCACGTCTTTCTCATATAGTACAAAAAAAAGCATTGTTAACGTGAATATTCGAACCCACAACCTTAAGTATGAAAGAAAGAGATCCAACCATCACTACACCATACAATTATTGCTTATTTAATCAAAATTAATGATGATATATGAAAGGAAAACTTTTGAAATCCATATAATGAATGACATGAATTTTTAAATGAGTATGAGATAACTTATTTAACTACTACAGAGAAACCCCGGAGCATCGCCCGGGCCTAAACACTAGTTACTTTTAATATATATGTTTTTTTTAATTCGAACGATTTCCTTTTATAATGCTTTAAAAAACCCTTCATTATATGACCAAACCTTATTCACCTGCATGTATCGTACTTGTACTCGAGTGAATTTACACATTTGTTTTTCTTGGTTAAGATATTAATAGCTAATGAAGATAATGATTTAATGAATGAAATCGTGAAATATTGTCAAAGCCTAACTATCAAATGGCCAAAATCTAGAAGCAACTTGCAGAAAAACAACTCAAACTACAACACATTTTACAAAAAATAAACCCAGTATTGAAGGATTTTGTCCTCGATCAAGTATAACAAACTAAATGTATATGGACAAATTATAAAGATAATATATTCAATAATATTAGGTGACCGCAACGTTTTGCTAGAAGCTAATTGCGGTTTGTTGGGCTAGTATATCTAGGCCAACTACTAATATGTATTGGGTCCTATGAGGTCACACAATGTGACAACCCTTGGATATTACCCAAATCCATTTGTGAAATGGGTTGGGCGGTTTTATGATGGATGGAAGAGTTGTAACTCATGAGTTTATTAGGCTCATAATGTATGACATTATGAGGCAAAATAAAGCCTCATGAAACACTTCTTTTGTAACCACCTTATATAGTGATATGGGGGTTACAAAGGAAAAAAGGACATTTACATCATTTGAGTGAAGAAAATCTGATTTTCTTTTCTCTCCTCTATTTTCTCATTCGGCCATCATACACCTCAAAAGCAAGAGGATTCTTCTCTCTTCCGTACTAGCATACGTGGTGATCTAAGGGTTGTTCGTGGACCAACACTAGAGGAACGGCGTTTGACGTTCTAAAGGATCTCCACTAGAAGGCTCGGGGTGGAAGTGGAATTCACGCATCAGGAGGTATATTTTATACTCTTTATAGATTCATGTTAATTTATGCAAAGATCTT
The DNA here is from genome assembly GCA_947646795.1 of Beta lomatogona. Lineage (NCBI taxonomy): Eukaryota > Viridiplantae > Streptophyta > Magnoliopsida > Caryophyllales > Amaranthaceae > Beta > Beta lomatogona. The sequence continues at coordinate 163,715 of CANSNZ010000033.1, read as the reverse complement.
GGTGTTAGATGTTTGAGTATGTGATACTCGTTTTCCGCATTAAGCATCTAAAATCCTACAGTGGTATCAGTTAGCCTATTGCATAGATTAATATGATCATGTTGATGCATGTTTTCCTTTATTTTAATTCATTTAGGGGAGGGTATTAGCATGAGGATATTGTTTGCATGATTAAAATTTGATTTAAATCTATTGGGAGTATAAAAGTTGTTTATACATTTTTTTTTGATACATGTATATATACATATATAATTGTTATATTGTTTTATGTTTTAGTTAAGTTGTTAATTAGAATATGATGTATATATGTATGATTCATGAATTGCATGCTTTGAGTTTTTATGCTTAATTTGATTATGTATAATTTCATGGCATGAATTCTTGAACTTGAGGCTAAGTTTGATTTAGTTATGCATAAAAGTGTTTTAATGTATAAAGAAAATCATACGTATTTCGATTAAAATTACTTGAATTAAGATCGGAAACATGGAAGCAGAACGCTTCTCGCGAGCCGCGACGAACATCGCGAGTCGCGACCTAGCTCGCGAGTCGCGAGTGGTGGTCTGCCTCTTCGGCTCGGTTTCTCCTTCAACGGATAATAACGTTTAATCCGTTTATCCCTTAATGCATATTAATAGTTATTATGCTTGGTATCCTATGCTAATGCTTCAATGAATTAAAATTATGATGGGAGTTTCATTTTATGGTATTTAATTTTATGTTAGGATGTTAGTTTTAATAAGTTATTTAATTCTTTCATGCTAGTGTTTGTGATTAAATATCATGCAATGCTTTTATGTTTTAATATGATTAAAATATATGTGGTACCTTAGAGTGCTTATGTATTTTTCTTTTAATTTAATAGTTGATTAAATTTGTTAGATTAATATTTTAAAGCCCTTGGGAGATAAATTCTAATATGATTGAAATTTGTCTAGAGGTACTAACCATTTAATTTAATATGAGATAAAATTTGGTTGATGTTATTATGTTTTAAAGTTGTTGAAGCATAATAATTTATTTTAATAAGTTGATTAAAATGCATGTTTTATATATATATGATATTATGGATGCATGCGGTGACTAGTATGGCCCAAACTTGGATAGAAATTACGATCTGCGTATCGTTAATGTATTTTTTGTAATTTAAATACGATCTATGCATCGTTCGTATTTTTGTAATATTAGTTTAAATTTCAAATAATTATTCAAGTTGAAGTGATTCAAGGATGGAGATCCATGGTGATTCAAGAAAGGAGACCTTAAAGAGTAGTCTTTAGGGTTAGGGGCCATACTAGGATCACATTTTACTTTATGCATTAAAATTATTGCTTTTGAATGCTTTCTAAGTTTTATTATGCATGTGATTTATTTTTGCAATGAGTTCACTAGTAATTAAATCACATAATAATTTACTTAGGTCCCTAAAGCTAATATTGGGTAATTGCTATTCCAAATAAACATCTACTAAAATCTTGATCGTTAGTAATAGGTTCTGCCAAAGTAGAGTGTTACTTCCAATCTTGGGCTAAGTAGAGTAAATTTCCGAAATTTGCATGTTTAGTTTGGTTTGGCCCAACAAAATCATCAAAACGATTTTCGATTTTGAAGCAAAGGGTTGGGTTTTTTGTTTTTGGGTGACAAGCTCTGTCTAGGATTAGGAAGGCTTTCCCCAACGTTGTGGGTAACTTCCTTACCTGGGAGCTTTCATCACCTTAGCAATCACCCATCAACTAAGAATTACAATTTTTGTAATTAGTAAGAGAGTTTACTTACCTTTTAAATTTGGTTTTAAGTTGAGGCCAAAGTCCACTTATAAATCATGTTTGATAGGATCTTAGAATCACTTGATTCAACAGGGGACACATTGAAAATTGGTCAAGTGCATAGTTTTATTTTAAAGTGTTTAAAATTTGTTAAAAGCTATTATGATAAACATATTCATTACTTTTGCATCTTCTATGTAGATATCATGTCTGGTAACAACAATAATTCACCTTTTAACTTACGTTCAATCCTAGAAAAGGATAAGTTGAATGGGAATAACTTCCTTGATTGGGTAAGGAATCTGAGAATTGTTCTTAGATCCGAAGGTCGAGAGGATGTTCTTGAAACCCCGATCCCTGTTTTAACAACCACCTCTACTGAAGCTGAAACGGCGGCCCATAAGGCCGTTGCAGAAAGGTCAGTAATTGTTACTTGCCTTATGCTCGCGGCTATGGAACCAAGCCTTCAAAAAAGGTTTGCAAGCTTGGATGCCTACAGTATTATCTGACAGCTGAAAACCATGTTTCAGCAACAAGCTCGGATAGAGAGGTATGAAACTCACAAGGCTATTCTTGAGTGTGCGTTAGTCGAAGGCAAGCCAGTCGCCACTCATGTCTTCGAAATGATTGGTTATTTCGAGGCAATGGAGAGGTTGGGTTTTCCTTATAGCCAAGAGTTGGCTATTGACATCATACTACACTCACTTCATGAAGGCTTCAACCAGTTTAGGTTGAACTTCAATATGAATGGGGTGTCGAAAACCCTTGCTGAGTTACATGGGATGCTCATGACTGCCGAGCAAAACATCTCTGTTGCACCTAAGAAGGAAGTTCTTATGGTTCAAAAGGGGAAGGGTTTTAAGAAGGAATGGGCTGGCAAGAAAAAGCAAGACAAGGGCAAACAAGTTGCCGCTAAGACTGCTGATAAGCCACAGGCAAAGGCAAAGCCAAAGGTGGCCGCAAATGCCAAGTGCTTCCATTGTGGTCAAATAGGCCATTGGAGGCGTAACTACCCGAAGTATCTGAATGATAAGAAGTCTGGGGCTTCTTCTTCAGGTATCTATGTCAGTGACATTAATTTAGCAACATCTGCTTCTTGGGTATTTGATACCGGTTGTGTTTCTCACATTACTTCGAATGTGCAGGGACTAAGAAGGAGTAGAACCTTGGCTAAACGGGAGGTAGAACTGCGCGTTGGAAATGGTGCAAGGGTTGCGGCCGTTGCAGTTGGGACTTATAGTCTACCTTTGCCTTCTGGTTTAATATTAGAGCTTAATAACTGTTATTATGTTCCTGCTATTACCAAAAACATTATTTCTATTCCTGTTTTGGATAATGAAGGGTTTTCATTTACAATTGGGAAAGGTTGTTTCTCTGTTTATTTGAATTCAATGTTTTATGCCATTGCTAAAAGGTCTAATGGTCTATATTTCCTAGACTTAGACAAAGATGTCCTTAACATAGACAGCAAAAAACTTCGGTCAAGCGATACTAATCCTACTTACTTATGGCATTGTCGTTTAGGACATATAAACGCTAAACGCATGCAGAAGTTACATAAAGATGGACTTCTAACATCTTTTGACTTTGAGCCATTTGATGTATGTGAATCATGTTTAATGGGTAAAATAACAAAGTCACCTTTTACTGGAAAGGGTGAAAGGGCCAGTGATCTATTGGGTCTAATACATACTGATGTGTGTGGACCAATGAGCACAAAAGCTAGGGGAGGGTTTGGGTACTTCATTACTTTTACTGATGATTTAAGTAGATATGGATATGTCTATTTAATGAAGCATAAGTCGGAATCGTTTGAAAAATTCAAAGAATTCCAGAATGAAGTCCAAAACCAGCTTGGCAAAACAATTAAAGCACTACGATCCGATCGTGGTGGTGAATATTTGAGCCAAGAGTTTAGTGATCACTTGAAGCGTTGTGGAATTCTTTCACAACTCACTCCACCTGGAACACCTCAGTTGAATGGTGTATTCGAAAGGAGGAACCGAACTTTACTTGATGTGGTTCGGTCTATGATGAGTTTTGTTGATCTTCCCATCTCCTTCTGGGGATATGCTCTCGAAACTGCTACTTTCACACTTAATAGAACTCCATCAAATGCAGTAGAAAAAACACCATATGAGATGTGGAGTGGAAAAACTCCAAGTTTGTCTTTTCTACGTATTTGGGGTTGTGAGGTTTATGTAAAACGTTTACTTTCAGATAAACTCGCCCCTAAATCAGATAAGTGTTTCTTTGTGGGTTATCCCAAAGAGACCAAGGGCTATTACTTCTACCATCGAACTGAGGGCAAAGTGTTTGTTGCTCGTCGTGGTGTCTTTTTGGAAAAATATTTTATTTCCAAAAAGGCAAGTGGGAGTAATATATTTCTCGAAGAGGTTCGAGAAAAGCAACAAACGAACATAGTTCAACCTATGTTAGAGTCAGAAGCACAAGTGCGAGCTGTGGAGCTTGAAGTAATTCCTCCTTTAGAGGAATTTTTTCCCAAAACTGACCAAGTGTTGGAGGACGTGCATCCTGTACACGAACCTCCTACTGTCCCACTCGAATCTAATTCGTGCGAAAATTCTCAAATTGTTGAGAAGAAAATTTCTCCTGTTGCAGCCCCTCGTAGGACTAGTAGATCAAGAATACCAAACAAAAAGTTTGTTGATTTCTTGTTAACCGAAAGTTCTGAGATAATGATCTTAGAATTTGAGGAAGCTACTACCTACAAGCAAGCTTTGATGAGTGAAGACTCCGAAAAATGGCTTGAAGCCATGAGGTCCGAAATGGCATCTATGTCTGAAAATCAAGTATGGGACTTGATGGATTTTCCCGATGGGGTTACACCCATTGGTTGCAAATGGGTTTTCAAAGTGAAAACAGACAAGGATGGTAACATTCAGGTTTACAAAGCAAGGTTGGTTGCAAAAGGGTTCAAGCAAATTCATGGTATAGACTATGCCAAAACTTTTTCACCAGTAGCAATGCTTAAATCCATTCGGATACTCCTAGCGATTGCTGCCTTTTATGATTATGAGATTTGGCAAATGGATGTCAAAACCGCTTTCTTGAATGGGTTCTTGAAAGAGGATGTGTATATGACACAACCGGAAGGTTTTGTGGATCCAGAATATCCTAGGAGGGTATGTAAGCTTCAAAAGTCCATTTATGGATTGAAGCAAGCATCCCGGAGTTGGAATCTTCGTTTTGATGAGGCAATCAAACTGTTTGGTTTTCTCAAAAACGGAGAAGAGTCTTGTGTTTACAAGAAGGAAAGTGGGAGTAATATAGTCTTCTTGGTCTTGTATGTAGATGATATACTTCTCATAGGAAACGATATTCCCATGCTTGAGTCAGTCAAGGAATGGTTGAAGAGTTGTTTTTCTATGAAAGACCTTGGAAACACTGAGTACATTTTGGGGATCAAGATCTATAGGGATAGGTCTAAGAGGATGATTGGACTTAGCCAACGAACTTATATAGATAAGATTGTTACTAAGTTCAATATGGAAAATTTAAGAGAGGTTTTCTACCCATGCAACCTGGTGTTTCTCTCAGCAAGACTCAATGTCCTTCTGGACCTGATGAGATTAAGCGAATGAGTAATGTTCCTTATGCGTCAGCTATAGGGTCCATTATGTACTCCATGATTTGTACTCGCCCAGATGTTTCATATGCCTTGAACATGTGTAGCAGATTCCAATCAAATCCAGGTGACGCACACTGGAGTGCAGCTAAGAATATCCTAAAGTGCTTACGAAGGACTAAGGATAATTTCTTAGTGTATGGAGGTGAAAGTAAGTTAATTGTTGAGGGTTACAAAGATGCGAGCTTCCAAACTGACAAAGATGATTTCCGATCCCAATCTGGTTTCATCTTTTGTCTAAATGGAGGGGTAGTGAGCTGGAAAAGTTCAAAGCAAAGTCTTGTAGCCGATTCTACAACGAAGCCGAGTACATTGCTGCGGCAGATGCAAGAAAGGAAGCCGTTTGGATGAAGAAGTTCATTCGGAGCTAGGAGTAGTGCCTAGTGTTGGAGATGGTATTGTTTTACATTGTGATAACAATGGTGCCATAGCTCAGTCTAAGGAACCAAGATCACATCAAAGGTGTAAACATGTACTTAGGAAATTTCATCTCATTCGAGAAATCGTTGAGAGAAAAGATGTAATAGTTAGCAAAGTTCATACGGATAGCAATGTCGCTGATCCTTTGACTAAACCATTGCCTCAGCCTAAGCATGAGAGTCATACTAGGGCTATAGGACTTAAGCATGTAGGAAAGTGGCTTTGATTGTGTCCTATTTACTTTTAATTAGTTCACAGTTATAGTTACTCTTGTGATATGTTTGGTTATGTTTATCAATAAAGGGTTATATTCTTATTTAATCTTGGTTTAGTATTAAATAAAACGTTCAAAGTATTTTATAACGTTTGATAGGATTGTCAAATATGTGATTTGACGAATGAAACCCTATCCAGTGAACATGAGTTATAATTTACCTTTGTCCCTAGTTCAAATCATTAAAATTGAACGTAAATGATTATGTTTCATGGACTAGATTGCAAGTTGATTGATAGCGCAGTTTCATGGGCTATGGGGACATAGAGATGTCTAGTCATTTGCATAGGCGTGTATAGTTGATACACGTTGGGCAGACCTAGTGTGAGTTCTCTAAAAGGTTTATGAGAATCTCATTAATATATTTAGTGGATTCCTTAGACATGAGTATGACACTATTCTTACTTAAGGATTAATATGTTTTTGACACTGCAAAACGTCGTACCGTAAAAGGAGGCTATAAAAGTAGTGATCGGAACTGCTACGAATTGAGTGGGAGTTTTGGTTATACAAGACTGGATAAAGTCCTCCTAAGAGTTAGGATTGGTGTCTTGGCCTCTTGAAGAGCGAGAACTGAAAATGCATGGCCGTGCTCAAATGGATTAAGGAGTTAATAATTTGTTTCGACAGTTCGAACTCAGATTTCAAGAAACAACTTGAAAATTGGTATGGTTTACATACAATGTTACCATGTCATCAAGTTAGACATTAAGCGACTTAAGGAGTTTGAAGGTTACACACTTGTTCTTAGACAAGTGGGAGATTGAATGATTTTGTCCTCGATCAAGTATAACAAACTAAATGTATATGGACAAATTATGAAGATAATATATTCAATAATATTAGGTGACCGCAATGTTTTGCTAGAAGCTAATTGCGGTTTGTTGGGCTAGTATATTTAGGCCAACTACTAATATGTATTGGGTCCTATGAGGTCACACAATGTGACAACCCTTGGATATTACCCAAATTCATTTGTGAAATGGGTTGGGCGGTTTTATGATGGATGGAAGAGTTGTAACTCATGAGTTTATTAGGCTCATAATGTATGCCATTATGAGGCAAAATAAAGCCTCATGAAACACTTCTTTTGTAACCACCTTATATAGTGATTTGGGGGTTACAAAGGAAAAAAGGACATTTACATCATTTGAGTGAAGAAAATCTGATTTTCTTTTCTCTCCTCTATTTTCTCATTCGGCCATCACACACCTCAAATGCAAGAGGATTCTTCTCTCTTCCGTACTAGCATACGTGGTGATCTAAGGGTTGTTCGTGGACCAACACTAGAGGAACGGCGTTTGACGTTCTAAAGGATCTCCACTAGAAGGCTCGGGGTGGAAGTGGAATTCACGCATCAAGAGGTATATTTTATGCTCTTTATAGATTCATGTTAATTTATGCAATGATCTTGGTGTTAGATGTTTGAGTATGTGATACTCGTTTTCCGCATTAAGCATCTAAATTCCTACAAGTATATCAAAGTCTACATTATGAAATAGCAATTCATGAAACAAGTACATACATTTTAGCAAATTCAAGTTCTCTAATTTTGTAAGGAGCTAATAGTAATTTAATTAAGATAAAATCGAAACTTAAACTATATGTTTTTTCTTTTAATGTTGTTTCGATGAACCAAGTTGTGACTCGTCAATTTCTGAATTAGAATGTTATATAAGCTTGCAGGATCCAATAGTTTTCTCATAATGAAAACAAAACAATAACAATAACAAAACATGTTTTTTCAATCCAATCTTCTAAAGAATTTTTTAAGTTAAGATTTGTGAATTCGTAATTACATGGCACCACGTCCTCTTTGTAAGGGTTAATGTCAAAAATAATCTCTTATGAGTATTATTATCTCAACAAGTTATTATCACCTCAAAAATATTGGGTTTTTCTACTTTATACGTATACTCTTGTGTTTCTTTAATTTCTATGTTGTGCCTCAACATTTCTAAAATTCCACATAGTGCCCCTCAACTTAACTTTTTATGCACAATGCCCCTAGATAAATTCAGATATAATTAATATCATCTACCTTTTGTAATCTAGTGACGTTAATTTAACTTACAAATAATAACTCTTACAGGGAGTATTTATATGTTTGATTTGTTCCATTAGATAACAAAAAGTAAATGAAACTAATGACGCATAGTTAGTGATGGGTTCATTTTGCATAAAAAAGCAAAGTTAAGGGGCACTGTGTGGAATTTTGAAAAGTTGAGGGACAGTGTGTGGAATTTTGAAAAGGTTAGGGTATAACATAGAAATCAAAGAAACACGAGGGTCTAACGTAGAAAAATCTAAAAATATTTGGATTGTCAATCTCCAAATTTTCTTTGATCTTGCCAATGCAAGTCTCTCGACAGAAGTTCTACTCTCTACTAGAGGTGGCCATTGGGTGGGCCGAACTGGCCCAAGCCATGAACCGACCCGCATGAAGCCCGGACAGGCCCGTACCACAAAAATCGGGTCAAAACCGGACCTGGACCGTTGAAATAATAGGGCTGGTGTGAGCCAACTTGTGGAAGGAAGAAACCAGACCGGATCGCCCGTGAAACCGCCCAATGGACCGCCCTGAACCGTGGGTTGGACCGCTTGCAACCCGCGGTGCGAACCGCCCAATAACCGCCTATTACTAAAACCCACCCATGGAACCACCCCTAGGCCCGCTACGTACAACTCAGCTCTAAACATTTGAACCGCGGGTCTGCACCTCCGTTTAGCCCATTCTCCGACTGGTGTGGCTTCTTCTCGTAGGCTGGTGGGCCGCTGCCCGCTCGTGATCTGCAATTTTGTGGCTTCATGCCTTCCTCTGTTCCTCAAGCTTCGTGGGTGGCTTCCTAAAGGTGGAGGAATTATTGCTCCCTGCCTCCCTCTTTGATTACTCACAATCTCACATTATTGTAGAATGCAAGTTTCCCATTGATTTACTCACATTATTGTAGTCCTTGATAAGCGTGAACTAAATTGCTTTAGTGCTTTACTATTGTTACTCTTATCTTGTAGAGTTGTAGTGATTGATTTGCAGCAGCTTTATTCTATCTTGTAACTGTAGCTTTACTATTCTGTCTTGTAGGCTGTAGCTTTTGCTCCACAATTATATCTCCCAAACGATGAATTATCATCCACTCACCCCAATTCATCAGTTATCAACAATCTTCTGACAAACTTCATCATTTCCCACCCCAATTGAATTTCAAAATAAAATTTTTCCCTCCCAATAAATCCTATAAATACCCCCTTTGACCGTTCTCATTCTTCACAATTCTCAGCATCTTAATCTCTCATACTTAAACATCTGTTTCTACTTCTCTAAGTTCTAACTTAAATATCCTATTTTATTTTATTTTTATTGAGAAATATCTCAATTTCTTGTTTTGCTTTCGATTGTCTACTTAGCAAACATTTAGTTCTTAAATCTATTGCTTTACTACTTTTTTTTTACTTTATTAGTTCTTATAATATCATATTACTTTATTAGTTTAAAAAAATGTCTAAATTTTTCAAAAAGATGACTGCAAGAGGTAAGACTGGTGGTTTAAGTAGCCGTAGGGGTGGTTCTTCTAATTCACCGTCCATTGACAATAGCGATTTCATCGAAAAATTAGAACATCAGTTGATAGTCGATATCGAAATTCCTGTGCAGCAACCCAACCGACAACCACCGGCTTCATACATGCAACAACTGGGTTAGTGTTTAATAATTAGTAAATCAACTATCAGTTACCTAATTATTAGTGATTATTTAAATAGACAATGATTAAGAGAATTGACCGTGATGATGTTAAATTAATGATGTTTAGCAATAATAGTAATGTATAGTAAACTATCACTTAGCTAATTAATGGTAATTATGTTAATCGATATTGATTAAGATAAATAATCATCATTATGTCTACAATTGTTTTTGTTTTTTGCAATAACAATTATGTTTATTATGTAAATCAAATAACACTGAGCTAGTTAATTGTGATTAAATTAATAATTAAGATACTTAATCATGATAAAGTTAAATTGATAATGTTTAGCAATAAAAATTATGTATAATAAGTATGTAAATAAACTATCAGTTAGTTAATTAATTAATGTTAATTACGTTAGTCGGAAAAAAGTAAGATAATTAATTTGATTATGTTAAATTAATAGTGTTTTAACAATAATAATTACGTATAATAAGTACCTAAATAAACTATGACTTAGCTAATTAATGTTAATTATGTTAATCGACAATGAGTAATATATGTTTAATTAAATATTGTAGATGAAGCCGTTGAAACTGAGGTAGGCAACGACGACGACGGAGCTGGTGGCTCACAACCTCAAGGAACCAAAAAAGTGTCATGGGTGTGGCCATTCTTTGAAAAGGTTGCCACCAATGAACCCAGCCACTGTAAGTGCATTTGTCAGCTTTGCAAGAACGCAGGCGTCAACCCACCTGCGACTTACAATTGGAGGAACGGTGTGGAACGGGGACCTTGGGCCGTCATTTGACCAATAAACATGGGCTCACGGCAGAGAATGTTAGTACTGGCAGGGACCGAAACACCCAAACACAACTCCACGGGTATGCTGGTGAGATGTCCGGCGCAGGTATGCCTTTCTCCTACAATAGAGATCGTGTGATTGATGAATTTGCTAAATATGTTATCTATGATGAATTGCCGTTCAACCATGGGGAAAGTGATGCATATGAATATTTCAATAAAACTGTTTTGCAACCAGCATTTAGGAAAGTCCATAGGAACACACTTAAGCGTCGCACCAAACTGCATTTCATCTCTATAGAAGTCATATGATGGAGATGTTCCATACCTTCAACGGTCGCATTAGCCTGACAACAGACACATGGACCTCATGTTTTGGTGAACCCTTTATGTGTGTTACTGCCCCTTGGATCGATGATGAGTGGTTTTTGCAGAAACGCATTATTGCTTTTGAGCTTATGGAAGAGAGTCATAGTGGGTACAGCATAAAAGCCCGTTTAATGGAGTGTTGTAAGAAATACCATTTGGTTGATAAAGTATTTTCGTTATTTATGGATAATGCAATGGCAAACACTAAGGCCATTGATTTCTTGAAGCAGGAAAGTGCATTTAAGCTTATATTAGATGGTCAATTCTTACATGTTAGATGTTGTGCTCATATACTCAACCTGTCAGTTCAAGAAGGTATAAATTGTTTACAACCTTTATTAGAGCCCATTAGAAATATCGTTAGGGTCTTAAGAAAAAACCAGGTTAAGATGAGGTACATGGCATTATGTAAGGAATTCGGCTTGCCTAAGAAGGTGTGGTCTCTTGATACTCCAACACGATGGAACTTTACTTATAAACTGCTGAATGATGCAATTAGGTATCGTGATGTTATAACTTTTTTATATAATGAAGTTGTTTCGAAAGAAGATATGTTGATCACTGATCATCATTGGACGGTTGACATGCTTGTTCGGGATGTTCTTAAATCTTTTCACAATGCGACTAACACATTTTCTTTGGTTTATGAACCCAACATTCATTTGGTAATCGTAGAATGCATTAAGGTGGTACATGCCATCAATGAGAAATTGGATGTGAGTGAAATTAAAGTTGTGCTTGATAGCATGAAGGTAAAGTGGTTTGCGTATTTTAGTGAATTTCCGTACATTTATGGTGTTGCTTGTATACTTGATCCGGCGCTTAAACTTGATGGCCTATCAAACTTGCTAAATTTCTATTGTCAATGTTTAGGTGTTTCTCATGATGTTTGCAGTTATGTTTTGAAGTGTAGACACCTTTTGGAGGAACTTCATGATCATGATTATGTCTCCCTTTATAACCCCGAATTCATTCCAACTTTCGGACATGCAAATATTGTTCGCTTTGATTCTTTAATTACTAACATATTAGAGAAACAAAAAAACTAGTGTCTTCGGATCTACTTGCGCAGGGGTAGATGATTATTTGTCCTATCAATTTGTAACAGGTGCAGATTTCCACATTCTTAAATGGTGAAAACTTAAGGAAAATCAATTCCCCATTTTGGCTAGAATTGCAAGCGACATACTTGCAATTCCAGCATCAACTATTGATTTGGAGTCTGCTTTTTGTGCAGGTAGAAGAGTGTTGAACAAAAAAAGATCTCGTCTTTCTCCACAAAGCATCGAGATTTGCGTTTGCAAGAAAGAATGGGATCAAGCCGAAAAAAGAACGCAAGGATTAAGGGAAGATGAAGCAGTAGAAGAAGATCCTTGGATGCTAATGGACACCGAATCATCTAGTTCATCCAATGCAAGGGAACATACGGATGCTGGACAATGGTCAACTGTCAACCACGACTTCAAATAAAATAAGGTACGTAGAGAATTACGTGGGCTTTGATTCATTCGGGATACGTAGACAGCTTACTCCTTGAAAATTCTAATATAATCGCCAAATTATATTGTAATTTTCAAATGTAAGTCCATGCCCTAGGGCCCCCTCCCATCAAAAGGGGGGGTGTTTTCCAATAATTTATTAATTTAATTATATAAATTACATAAAAAAAATTATTATTCTTGTAAATTATATAATATATTGTAAATTCTTATTTGTGTAAGCATTTAAATTTGTATTGTAAATTCTTATTGTAAATAAATTAGATACTATAAATTCTTATATATTGTACTGAAATTATCATATTTGTAAATTCTTATTTATTGCATATTTATATTTGGATATTGTAAATTCTTATGATAAAGAAAATATTTATTAGAAAATCTTATTTATCGTAAATTGTTACTTCGATATTGTAAATTTTTATTGTAAAGAAATATTTGTTATTTATTCTTATTTATTCTCAATAGTTGGTTTTTCCCGTTCTTTTTTATATCAATGTGCTCAAAACAAAAAAAAGTATTACTTCTTTCGGAACCACTGTGTCTCCCCGTGCTTTAAACTATTCAAAAACAATAAAATAAAAAATAAGTTCATTATATAAGTTTTTTCTGTTTATTGCTCTCAATGACATGCATAAAATTATTTGATTTGTTAAAAAGTTGAATACTTGAAGGCTGAAACACTAATAAATAAGAAGGGGTTTCTATTTAATCAGTTTTTCAAAATATCAAAGTTTCAAGGTTGGCTCATGCTCTACTTGTTTTTTCTTTGTGATGTTTGTAACACTACTAAATAATTAATGGGCCTGCTCCACTTATCCACTTCAATCCCAGTAAAGTAAAAGAAAGGGGAAGAAAGAAAAGAAAAAGGAAAAAGTAGAAGAAGGCATTAAAAAGGAGAGAAAGAAAGTAAAGGAAAATAAACTAAAAAAAAAGGCTTCTGGTTACTTCTAGACTTGGAGTCTTGTTCTTGCTGGGCAACTGGGGTTTTTCGATTCTTGTTCACCGCACCACCAACATCATCAATTCGTCATAATCTACAAATTAGACAACATCGCTGCTTCTTCTTCCCCACACCGTCGCTGCTCCACTTGTTCTTGCTGCCGCACCATTGTCGGTGGTTTGAAGGGTTCCTGGTGGTGTGCCGCGTTTCCGGTGCTGTCCTCACTCCTCAACATCATCAATTCGTCATCTAGTTTCAATTTTTCAAATTTCCATTTTCCTTCTTCAATTATTATAGCTTTGAATTAATTACAGATTCTTGTTGGTTTTGGTTCAATTGGAAACTGTTTGTGGCTTCAATTGTTTGGAGATTTGTTAGTTTGAATTTGCTTGAATGGTTAATTTTTTTTTAAGGAAATGTTGAAATTTACTTGATTTGTTGAATATTGGGATGTATCTTGAACCGGTGGGCTGGCGCTGAACCAAGCCACCCCGGACCGCCCAGTGAATCGTTGTGAACCGTATCAAAACCGGTTCAGGTTCGCCTATCACTAACCCTGATCCTAGACCGGACTAGATCGGTCAACTGACCGGTCCAGTTCAGGTTCATTCTTGGTTGAACCAGCCCGACCGGTAAACCGGCCCAGCCCGGACCGTGGCCATGAGGCCCATGACTACTAGTCTCTACTTTGAACAAAATCTCATTTATGATTTATCTACATGCCTTGCAATATAGTATAAGAATTCTCAGGTTGATTTTAAAAACCCAAGCATTATACTTGAGAAGTTTAATACTTTAACTAGTTTTTTTACCCGGGCTATGCCTCGGATAATTATAATCTTATTTATTAACATTTTACTTTATAATTATAACACCAAACATTACTTGGTTTAGTGGTTAAAACTTTAGAATATAAGTTTCAGGTAATGAGATCAAATCTTATAAGATGTATTTCTATTTTTTTTTTGTTGTATGTGTGTTTACATAAAGTAAACACTATAAGGAATAGCGCCACGTGGCGTAGTTCCTTGTTTAGGAACGCCTTTTAATATATTAGTATAGATAGATATATGGGTTCTCTCTCCTCACTCTTTCTCGATTCTTCTTCTTGTCGTCTCTCTCTTCACATTTTTTCCATCTCTCTTTCTCTCTCTCCTTTTCTTTCTATCGATTCTTCAACATTCAGATCTTCAAATTCTCACATTCATCTCTTAGGTCATACAAAATCAGCACAAAAATGGAGGCACGGCTTGTGATTCCGATTTTCGAGTTTTTTTTTTGTCGTAGTTGATGATAGAAGTTTGATTTGATTCAAATGAGCGTGTTTCTTTGTGGAATTTGTGTTATTGTTGATTTTGATTGGAGAAGAACGTAGTTTAGATATGGAAGTACAGCGAGCGGATAATAGATATGCACCTAGTTTCTGCTCCTAGTATCTCACATGTATATGTATGATGTGTGATTTCAGTAATTCAGTTGTTTTTCGTTTCGATAACCCTTGACATAGATTAGTGTTGTTTATTTCTTTTCTTCCATATTAGGTTATGCTTTATTAGAAGCCTTTCCCCTATGTTTCTCTCCCAAGTTCTGAATGAATTCATGCTAGTCATGTAGTTGTTGCCTTTTGCGATTGATTCCCATCCTTGCATTGCTCTTTTGAGGTTTCTATGGCATTAAGATCCCAAAAAGTTGTGAGGTTTTGGAATTGAATGAAAATTATTCTGATCTAAGAGATGCTGCTGCTTCGAAAGAATTTTGTTTGGGAAAATTTGATAAAATAAGTCCCAAGTTTATGGCATTTTCGTTTATTTAAATCCCAAAATTTGATTTATTTATGAATTATTCCAAATTACGGGATACCCTTCTTATAGTGGTCTCAATTTAAAGTTGACAAATTTAGCACCTCATAGTGATGAAAATAGACGCATCATGCTCAAATTGGTCATGGTAGCTTCATTTTTTAACTGAAATGGTCATTGTATTGGGAGCTTTAAGAAGGAATAGGGTAGAGGGGGAGATATGAGAATTTTGGCCCAAAAAAGGGAGTAATATTTAACCTATGAAATAAATAGTAAGTCACTTGGGACCAATATAAGAAGTATTTCCAAATCAAAATTTAGATGAATATGGGAAGACATCCCAAACTTCAGATACATAACGTCAAATTTTATAGTGACTGATCAGTGAATAAGTCCCTCGTATATTTCTATGCCGGATTATTGCATTGGTAGTTGTCAGCTATAGGACAGTCTATATTACTAAAGAAACTAAGCACGAAACCAGCACTCATATGGTTGGACGCTTAATTAATTAACTGGTAAAGCAAGTGGGCTTTAAGTATGCTACATGGTGCTATAAAAAGGGGAGTCCTTTCTGGGGAATATTGGTTCTAGCAGTTCACATTAGCAGTCAAAGCCAGTTTTAATTTTATCTTTGACCATAATATCTCCCACCTTGATACTTCTTTGCTCTCTGGTATGCTTCATTCTGATTACTGTGATACACTAATGCGTTCATCAGAGGGAGCAATCCACCTAGTATGAAGGATCCGTTCGACTATCACCTCGTCACTCAGTTCTATCAATGCCATCATTGCGTGGACCGACTATGCTCCTTTATCTTAATAGCCAGTAGCATGAAAACAGGTTTATATGCGAGTCAGTGAGTAAATGTGATTACTGTATCCTAATAAGAAATGATGAAAAGTATATGTCGAAAGTCGGTTTGATCAATAATATTGTACGTATTGAGTATGTATCTTAAGTCTTATTGCTTTTGGGTTGACATTCATCTGTAGAGGATTCTACAAGCATAGATACCGACGTCAAATTGCCTATCTCGAGACTATATGATAGTGACTGGCATTTTTCTTGTGAGTAAACTGAATTCACTTTGATTCTCTTCTGTTGTTAAAATTTTTCTTTTGTTATAAGTGATAACCTAGCTATAGTATTTAATATTGTTTGCTTAACGTTGAATGTCGGGTGCAAAATCTATTTACTTGAACAGCAGCATTTGTCCTTTCCTGTTTAATAAAAAAAACTGTTCGACAATAATGATGTTTATTTAATCTGTATGTTACTAAGAGGCATATCATTTGTGCTGATGTAAAGTCCATGTTTGGGTCTTGTTCAGGTGAGATAACACTTGGTTATATTTTAGTTTTTTTTGATGTTTTGATGTTTCGATGTTTCAAGCACCATGGTTAAGCACCATTACTCTTGCTGTTTTTATCTGCTTACTCGGTCTCATATATGTTTTTACATATAATGTATGTTCTTCATTGCATTGGGATCTCGAATAGCAGTGACTCCTTTTTTTAATTATATTGACTGGAAAAAGATCAGAGACTATGCTATTGCACCTGCTAGGAGTGATTCATTAAATGTTGCTATGAGATATGCAAATGTCATCAACTCTGTTGTACTTCAGGTGGGTTTCTAATGTTATACTCATTCATTTATCACTGAAAATTCTGTTATTGAATGGACAATTGTTTACCATTATCCATATCTTTTCATTACATGATTTAGCTTAATTAGCTACCAGTGAGTGAGATTGCCTAATGTATGGTACTTAATATGTAAAGAGAAATTCAAGAATGTCTAATGTGGCTTTTAGGAAACCAATTTTATGATGATGGTAATTATTGGTGATGGTGATTAGGGCTGCTTATCGCACGAGTCGAGACCGAGCACCACTATACTCGCTTGTAGGCTCGTGTCAACTGGTTATGCTTATCAAGTCCAAAGGCTAATTCGCACATTATAAAAGCTTTTTCTTTTTTAAATTAATCGCATATGCTTATCAAGCCCACATACTTTTGCTAAGACCCTTTTTTCAAGGCCAAAACTTTGGATTTAACATAGAAGATCCAAGTTCAATAATGTTTTGTAAGGCAATCTTGCTGCTTCAATAGATTGCTGACTACCTTTCCTTTTTATCTATCGCCGATGTAGGATACACCTAAGTTATTAATGCAAGTATTAGTTCTAATATCAACTCTATCCTACTCCCCCTTCCGTAAAGAGTCGGAACTTTCTATCTGTTCGTGTAGCGACAGGGGGGGTGGAGCATTTTTTTATTTGACTAATTTCACAGAAGAAAAAGGAAGAAGTCGTTCTCAATTTTTTGATGTGGGATATGAGGAGTAATAGTAAGAGTCAAAGAGCACCTATGCAATAGTCTAAGTATTCTTTTTTTTTTTTCCTTATATGGTAATTAAATATTGACTTGAATGTTGACCTATACCTTAATTTAATATTAATATTGGTTTCAAATTTAGGTATTAAAATATTATCTTTATAAAGAATAGTGTTTAATTTGTTTTTCTAATTAATTTTAATAATAAAATATTCGAGCCTGCTCACCTGTTCACGAGCTTTTTGAGCCGAGCTTGGCCTAGTTCGGCTCGGCTCGTTAAGGTATTGAGTCTAGCTCGAATCCGAGCCAAGCCTGAACTGTTCGCGAATACGTCGAGCTCATTATCATCCCTGATGGTGATAGACACACTCTAAATGAAAAATATTTTAGCATTATTTTGTTTGTTCAAGTATTAGTCGGAATTAACTCATTAAAATGTTACTTCGACTTCTTCTCATGGCCAAATGTAATGAACCTGACATATTGAGATTAGGAGAAGGATAGGAGTTAATATAATAGAGAAAATATACTTCCATTGTTCCATATATACATGGCTTGACTTTGGTCTTTGGGAAAGTTACTACACCTAGGGGAGGGGGAGAGATGATAATACATCTTAGCAGTAGCCTTTTGTTACGGCTGAATTTTTTCTCCATCTCACTCCCTTGCTCATGCACTTAAGACCTATACATAGCTATTGCTATAGTGTGCTCACCTAGTTTTTAATATGGGTGTATGGGTGGTTAAAGTTTCGGTTCGCTCTTTCAGTTAACTGAAATTTTGGAACGATTTTCCGGTTAACTATTAACCGTTATTTAAGTTATACTATTATATTTTACTTGACGTGTATATATATTTTCGATTTTTTGTATATAATTTAATACTTCCTCCGTTTCTTAATATGTGAAACATAGGGAAAGTGGGAGAATACCAAGGAATGTAGAGAGAGAAAGTTGGGACCATAATAAAGTAGGGTAATTCAAGTGGTGAAATAAAAATTTGTGGTTCCCTCTTGCCTTTTGGCACCATATTTGTAATAATATTAATTTTTTTTTTACTATTTTGAGCTTTGTAGCACTTATGGTGTCTATTCTAGATAAATAAAGCATTTCACTTATTGAGAAACGGAGGGAGTATTATATATACTCCAATATAAAATGTATTATAAAGTGAATAATAAATCCATTGGAAACATAACTAATACTAATAATTCACTTCATTTCTTAATTATAAATATTCGAGCCTGCTCACCTGATCACGAGCTTTTTTAGCCGAGCTTGGCCTAGTTCGGCTTGGCTCGTTAAGGTCTTGAGTCTAGCTCGAATCCGAGCCGAGCCTGAACTGTTTGCGAATACGTCGAGCTCATTATCATCCCTGATGGTGATAGACACACTCTAAATGGAAAATATTTTAGCATTATTTTGTTTGTTCAAATATTAGTCGGAATTAACTCATTAAAATGTTTCTTCGACGTCTTCTCATGGCGAAATGAAATGAACATGACATGATTTTGTTTTACCCCTAATTAGTTGAAACTTGAGATTAGGAGAAGGATAGGAGTTGATATAATAGAGAAAATATACTTCCATTGTTCCATATATACATGGCTTGACCTTGGGAAAGTTACTACACCTAGGGGAGAGGGAGAGATGATAATACATCTTAGCAGTAGCCTTTTGTTACGGCTGAATTTTTTCTCCATCTCACTCCCTTGGTCATGCACTTAAGACCTATATATAGCTATTGCTATAGTGTGCTCACCTAGTTTTTAATATGAGTGTATGAGTGGTTAACCGTCCCGAATTAACATTTCAGTTAGGTAATGGAAAGTTTCGTTTCGCTCTTTCAGTTAACTGAAATTTCGAAACGATTTTCCGGTTAACTATTAAACGTTATTTAAGTTATACTATTATATTTTACTTAATGTGTATATATATTTTCTATTTTTTTGTATATAATTTAATACTTCCTATGTTTCTCAATATGTGAAACATAGGGAAAGTGGGAGAATACCAAAGAATGTAGAGAGAGAAAGTTGGGACCATAATAAAGTAGGGTAATTCAAGTGGTGAAACAAAAGATTTGTGGTCCCCTCTTGCTTTTTGGCAGCATATTTGTAATAATATTAAAAAAAAATTTACTATTTTGAACTTTGTTGCACTTATGGTGTCTATTCTAGATAAATAAAGTGTTTCACTTATTGAGAAACGGAGGTAGTATTATATATACTCCAATATAAAATGTATTATAAAGTGAATAATAAAGCCATTGGAAACATAACTAATACTAGTAATTCACTTCATTCCTTAATTATATTTTGGTATGGTTTTTTGGTTTTTATTAACACAACTAGTTTTTAACACATCCTACTATAGAAAATTCTTAAGTGAGATTAATATCCATTGTTGAGTTCGCTCTTTGTTTTAAGGTTGATGTGGATGTTGGGTTTTGTGTGATGATTTTGTTTTTTGTAATTTTGATAAATATTATGATATAATTTTCTAGCTCTGGAATATGATTTTGCAGGAAACTAGAGAGTTAATATATATACCCTTTGTGCCCAAAGTGGTGAAAACTGTAATTTTTATCCTTTCTTAGAATGTGTTTACTTCGGATTTCCGTATAAGCGTAAAAAGAGCAAATGCTTCGGTTTCTCTGAACCACCGCGGCATTTGGAAATAGATCAAATGCTCCGGTTTCTATGCTTAACCGCATCAATTGAAAAATAGCAATTGCTTCGGTTTCACAGTTGGTTTTACAGTTACAACCGCGGCAATTGTAAATAGATCAAATGCTCCGGTTTCTCTATTTCAACCGCAGCAATTGAAAAATAGCAACTGCTAGTTTCTCTGTATCAACCGCAGCAATTGAAAAATATAGCAACGACTGTGGTTTCTCTACGCTAACCGCAGCAATTGTAAAAAATACAAATGCTCCGATCTTCCTAATTACCGCAGCGTTTGTATATAGAGCAAATAATGACACTTGTAAAATGAATAAATGCTCGCAACAACCGCAACTTCGGTTATTACACTTGTGAAATGAACAAATGCTCTGCTACTGGTTATGGCAATAAAAATTGGAGTATTTGAGGGTTTTTCTACTAGTATATGTTTGGAATTGTAAATTTGTTTTAGAATTGGTATTTAGGGTATTTAGGTCCTTTTCTTTCGGACTTATTTTCAGTTCAATTCAGTTATTATTATTATTTATAATTTATATATTATTATTATTGTTTATAATTTATATATTATTATTATCATTATTATTATTTATTATTATTAATATTATAATTTATTATTATTAAAATTAATATTAATATTTTTATTTTTATTATTATTATTATTATTATTATTTATTATTGCTATTATTATTATTATTATTATTTATTGTTATTAATTAATTATTATAATTATAATTATTTATGATTATAATTATTTATTATTATTGGTATTTTATTATTATTGTTATTATTATTTATTATTATTATTATTATTATTTATTATTATTATTACTATTATTATTTATTATTATTATTATTATTATTTATTTAATTATTATTTTTATTATTATTAGTTAATTTAGGTCAAAATAAGTTCAAAAGTACACGACCTTAGAATTACATTTTTAATTCGAACTTGGAATTGCAAATTGGAGGTCAGGCGTTAAAGTAAGCTTATACTTTAAAGTAGGCTTAAAATAGGTTTTTTCTGATGATTGTTTTTTGTAATTTATATTTGAATTTGTTTAATTTAGAAAAGAATAAGTAGAAAATATAGTTAGTATGGTGTATTAAATTAGAAAAATGTGTAATTGACAAAAAATAAGTGGAAAAATAGATAATGAAATTTCTAATACCTTTGATAAATAATTAGAAAATTGAGAACACAACGAATTATTGGATCTAAGTGAATTTTCATATATTATTAATATTAATGAAATTTTATATTTCATTTAACTAAAAGATGAGTTGGCGAGATAAGGGCAGAGCAAAGTCTCTGCCTAGCGATTTTGGGCATCATCCTCATAAATGAAGAGTAATAATTGCATCGCGGAAGGCTACAGAGATGCTTTCGAGGAGCACTCAGTCTTCATCAGGCGCAAAAATAAATGTCAGGGAAATCACAAGTGGAAAAAACATCGAGTGCTACAGTTAAAAATCGTACAAATGCTTTTTACCCCGTAGCAGTCTAGCAAACGGCATACAAGCATTTGAGCTTTTGTCAAATCTCCCGTTGTTTTAAAAACCAGAGCATTTAATAAATAATGGATCAAATGCTCCGGCTGTCAAGGGAAAACCTGAGCATTTGCTATATTTAAAAAAAATTACTACTGTTGTACCATACATACAAGAGATCAGTTGACCAAAACCCTATAATGACACAGACTATACAATAGGTACCATCATAAATTCGCATTAGAAAACCCAACTTAGAGCGCATACACAATGCCTAATTAAGAAGCAACAACTAACATAGAAAAGAAAGAGCTATTCCAAGTTTCGACCAGCATAAAAAATTTATCAAAAAAGTTTAAGAGAAAAGAAAGGTAAAAGACTCATGATCCTATACTTCTCCTTCCACATATTAGACAACTTTTCATCTTCAGCAATAGACTCATGTTCTTCCTTACTCAACTCATCTTCGACACCCCACGTAAATTCCAATCTATCTATCCCCAAAGAGTGATCGTCTCAATGCTGCAATTAAAGCATAAACATCAAAAATCTCTTAACTTCTTCAGGAAGAAAATTAGGGAACATCATCTTAATTAATTCTTAACAGCACAAGGACAAAAAAAGGGTGATGCTAAGAACTTATGCAAAAATGACATAACATGTACTCTGAATCTTAAACACCTAATTGAGGAGTGGTATACTAGTCTTACCACCAAAGGATCAGTATAACTAAAACATTAAGATGAAACAAACACTTGTCAAGGCAGTAAGTGTTCATCCAGAGATGAAGCACATCAAGTTCTAAGCAGGCTATACAGAGAATATCACAACAATTCATTCATCATGAAGTCATTAATTATGCAAAAAAATTCAGTAGCAGATGCAACTCTAAGTCTCGGACAGGTATGCAATTGTTGTCCTATCACTTATGGTCAAGCTTGCAGTATATACAGGACCATGCAGGATTAATGCAACCAAACAATCGTATACCATGCAAAAGCATGGCAGATAAAACAAGTAGGAGGATAATGCTACAGGATCTCCCTTCTCAAAATTAAAAGCATCTATTCTTCTTAAAAACAGAAAAAATTATTAAACATAGAGTATTGAAAACTCTACAACACAGCTAACAAAAACAAACATATGTCAGTTAGTCTCTGCCGGCATCTGAGATATTCCATGGCCTATATATCAGACCTATAATGTCATGCATTTAGGGCATCCTTAGTGGTGAAAAAAAAAATAAGATTATGTACATAATCTTAAAATGGCATCCTTAATGGTGAAAAAAAATAAGATTGTGGATTGATTGGAAAAAAAATTTGGTATGGGACGAGTGAAATGAGGATCAGGCGTGGGAGTGGGACCCACTGCCTGATCCGAGTTTTTAAAATTTTTTTTGCCTCTCCAACAGTCAAAACGACGCGTTTTGGCTGGAGCTGTGAGAGAGCTCCAGCCAAAACGGCGAAAAGCCAAAAAAAATTCAGCTGGACTGACACAAGCAGCTGACACGCGCAGGAATGTTAGGCAGTAGCAGCGTGACAAATGTCACGCCTTTCCACGTGGCCTGCTCCTATTGGTCATGAAAAATATAACTATTGTATATTTTGCAATGGTTATATTTTAAAAAATACAGATCAAAAGAATATAAAAAAAATACCAACGGCTCTACTTTTTCGAGCTCTATAAATAGAGACCCATTTTGCTATATTTTGGACATATATAATTTTCTCCATTTTCACTAATTTCTTCTACTTGTTCTAATTTATCTCAATTAATTAATAAAAATGCTAATTACGTAGGCTAGGTAATTAATAAAAGCTAATTATATAGATAAATTAATTATTAAAATGATAATTATAATTTTAAACTTTTTAATTTAATTAATTAGTAATAAAATAGCAATTAATAATGAATATTTCATGTCATTAAAAATTAAATAATAAAAATATTGTATAATGGTGGTTGGATGATGAGAGAGAAAAAGTAGTTGGGTAGGGTCAAAAAGTAAGAGAGGGAGGACTTCAAGACATCATCCTTGAGTCGGATTGCCAATCAGTGATAAATAGACTTTCAAAGAATGCCATCTATCTGTCTGATCTAGATAATATTTTGACTAATATTCTAGCTTCTTGTACTAGTTTTTCTTCATTACATTGGTCTCATGTGAAAAGAGACGGAAACTATGTGGCTCATCATTTAGCTAAACTAACTCCTTTTGGAGTTGAACAGATTTGGGAGAACCATTTCCCCTCGGAAGTGGCTCCCTATGTTTTGATGGACAATTTGTCCCTTGAGTAATGCCACATTTGAATGTTTCCCCTCAAAAAAAAAAAAAAAAAGTAAGAGAGGGAGGAAAAAGTAGTTGGGATGATCTTTTTTTTGGTTCACCATTAAGAAGAAAGTGGGAAAAGATTGTGGGATGTACTTTTTTAGAGAGAGAAAGTTAGAAAGAGAGTGGGATAATCTTTTTTTTCATTCACCATTAATGGTGCTCTAAGACGTGTAATGAATGTATGTATTATGCAATCCTAAAAAAGAGACAAGGTCATATGTTAACAGATTTAAGATACAAAGAGAGGCAGAAACAAGCAACTCAGTTTGACTCATACATATCATGAACCTGTAAGAAATTACAATCTAGTAGTAAACTAGTAGTAAGCTATTAGGACTCGTGCACTTAGAACCAGAGAGAGGGAGACACAAGCAACTCAGTATGACTCATACATATCATGAACCTGTAAGAAATTACAATCTAATAATTAAGCTAATAGGACTCGTGCATATAGAAGCCACAAGCAAACAACAAGGTAACTGTTATAAGGCCCTGTTTATAAGAAAAAGGATTACAGGTATGGCAATAACAAAACAAGTAGAGCAGCAGCAAAGCACCAAGGAAGAAAAAAGCAGAGCAGTAACAGCATTAATCCCTAAAACAAGAATCTCAACAGCAATTTAAACTTCTACCAAAGCAATATTCAATCTAAAACGGGGATAATATCACACTAGTAGAATAATTGCTTATTGTTGTGCATGAATTGCTGCGGTTTTTACCCATACGCAGCAATAAACTACGTGAGAAAGGAAAAAAAAGCGTGTAAAAAATCTATTGCTGCGGTTTTTAGGAGAAACCGCAGCGACATATAATTTTTTTTATTATTTTAATCTATTGCTGCGGTTTTTAATGAAAACCGCAGTAATAGATTCATATTATTACTAGGGCTTCTTGTTTTATTGGGTGCCATTCTACTCCATAACTTAACCCTCCCTCCTTACTCCTTAATCCTCCCTCCCTCTAACCTGTTCTCCCTCCCTCTCAATTCTCTCACTACGTTGGTTCTGCTTCTAACCTATTCAACACTCCCACTCCGGCAATTGTTTCAGTTTCTCCATCTCTGGTGCGAGCTTTTCGATTTCACCGGCACCATCTCCTCTCACTTTGGATTCGTGGTTTCGTCTCTCTCACTCCACCAGTTTTTTAATTTCCTCACTTCAGACATGAAGGGGCGTCGAAAGACTTTTGAGTTTCTTGGTTGTCACCGGTGACTTCAACCCAAGAAACTCAAAAGTCTTTTGAGTTGCTTCGTCGGCGCGTGGTGACTTCAGACGTGAACTCGTGTATTCCGCCACCATGCCTCCCTCTCTCACTCCACCTTTCCTCCTTCGCACAACAGCCACCGCGTCGCGTTCTCCCTTACTACCACTGCCTTCACGATCTCCCTCACTACGAGAGGCGCACAACCACCACCGCCTTCGCGTTCTCCTTCAACCGCCACTGTCGACTTCTCCTATAATAGGTTTTAGTTTTTATTTTTTTTAGATAGGTTGATATTTTCCTTTTTTGTATTTTTCATTTTATTTCTTCTGATTTAGTTTCATTTTTATTTTTGTATCTAGTGTTGTTTTTATCTTTTATAATTTTTGTATTAATACATCCTAAGTAACTACTTCCAATTTGTATGATGTTTTGTCTTTTATTCATATTTTTATATTTTATGTTTGATGGAAAAGTGTAATATTTTTTTTAAAGTATCAATACCTATTGCTGCGGTTTTGGGCCATATCACCCTATTGCTGCGGTTTTAGAACCACAACAATATATTTAACCTATTGCCACTAGTAGAATAAATGTTAATTGCGGCGGTTGAATTGTGGCGGTTTTACCCATACGCGCAGCAATAAACCGAGTCAAAATAAAATAAAAAATCGAAAATCAATCAATTGTTGCGGTTTTGGGTGAAAACCACCGCAATAGACCTCAACAGTAATATTTCAAACTTTGTTGACCAGGTCTGACAAAATCTATTGTTGCGGTTTCTTCAAAGAACCGCAGCAATAGATTAAGATATTATTATTTTTTATAATATTTGAGCCTATTGCTGCGGTTCCTACAAAAAACCGCAGCAATAGAGTTTTTAAATTAATAAAAAAAGCACCCAGCTAGGGTTTATTTGTTAAGGGGGTGGGCGCCGTTCTCTCTCCTCACTCCTTCAAACTCTCTTCGTTCCTTCATTTTCGCATCTCCTTCCTCTTTCCTGAACTCCTTCATCTTCGCATCTCCTTCCTCTATCCTGAACTCCTTCATCATCTTCGCATCTCATTCCTCTTTCCTACTCGCCGTTGAATCTCCTCGCCGGCATCAACTCGTTCTTCTTCTTTTAATCTCGACCTCTCTCTCACTCGTTCATCCTCTTCAACAGTTCCATCCTCTTCAACAATTCCACCGGTGAATGCACCGGTCAACCTCGCCTTTTCCTCTCTCAGGCGGTCTTCGTTCATCTTCAACCACCGCCAGCAAGTCTTCAGCCTTCAACGTCCCCTTTCTCAGGCGCCGGTGTTCGTCGTCTTCAATCGTGAAAGAAAATATACCTTCTGATCTGCTTCTTCAAGGTAAGAACAAATCATTTGTTTTCCATTTTTGGAGATTTCGTTCGTCTTCAACCACCGCCAACAAGTCTTCAGCCTTCAGCGTCTCCTTTCTCAGGCGCCGGTGTTCGCGGTCTTCAATCGTGAAAGAAAATATACCTTCTGATCTGCTTCTTCAAGGTAAGAATAAATAAATCATTTGTTTTTCCATTTTTGGAGATTCTTCGAGATTTCTAGGTTTTAGTTAGTGCTAATTTGTTGTTATTTTTTTCCAGTTATGAAAAATTAGAATTGGATTTGTTATTTGTTGGATCTGGCGTTGTTATCCCTCACCGCCACCGCTTCGTGTTTTTCCCCACCGCCATCACTTAATGTTTTTCCACACCGCCTTCCTCTCGTCTTCGTGTTTGTTGGATCTGGTGTTTGTTTAGTTCTGTAATTTGTTATGCAAGAAGTTTTATTTTTTTATCAGTTTAATTTATATATTTTTATTTTTGTATCTAGTGTTGTTTATATCTTTTGTAATTTTTTTTATTAACACATCCTAATTAACTTCTCCCAGTTTTGTGTGGTGTTATTTTTTTTGTTCATTTTTTTTTATCTTTTAAGTTCGATGGAGAAGTTAAAAAAAAAAATTTTTTTTACTGTACCAGCACCTATTGATGCGGTTTTGGGCCATAACCGCATCAATAGGTTGACCTATGTACGTTTTTATGTTGGGCTTATTGCTGCGGTTTCTAATATATTAAACCTATTGTTGCGCCTTGATTTGCGGCGGTGCGAAAACCTCAGCAATATGCCACTTTATGACCGTTGCAATTCAATGTTTTTCTCCTAGTGAGCTGTGCCTTGATTTGCGGCGGTGCGAGATCCGCAGCAATAGGCCACTTACAAACCGTAGCAAAACGCAATTATTCTACTAGTGTCACCTAAAACATAAATTTAATCTAAAATTGCAGTATAACATATTCAAGTTGTTACATGGCAGAAGTTGCTTAGGCCCTGTTCTTTTGAACTTATTTTGGCTGAACTGAACTGAACTTATTTTATTTTGGCTGAACTGAACTTATTTTTGCTGAACTGAACTTATTTTTACTTATATTTGCTGAAAATAAGTCCAAAAGAACAGGGCCTTAGTACAATTGTTTACTCACGCCATTGTAGAATGATGTTTGTAGTCAGTAATAGTGCAAATTGTTGAAGAGGTAAAGATTCTTTTTTAAAAAAAATTAAGCTGACTTCCACACTTACCATTTTCCAACACACAAATGTGACATTTATCCTTAATCACCTACTTCCTCTGCTATTTCATAATTGCAACATTTTGACTCAGATGCTTGCAAACACATAAATTTGACCATTTACATTAAGACTAGTCCAACAACATTTTACATAATAACAATCTTATTGATATTTACGTAAAAGATATGGTCAGCGTTAGTATATGAATAGTGTCAAAGTCAAGTGTTGCAACTATTGAGCAATATAAGACATAAATATTAAAATATATAATCAAGTATCAGACCAAAGCAATTACATATCTATTTAAGGTGTTGGATACGTGTCGGACACAGACACAGGAGCACATCAAAGTAATTAGAAAGGCAAAAAGACACAAGCAGCCAAGCTTAAACATGTATGGCAATCTACAACACAAGAGGAAGCTCCAAAGAGCATAAACACAACAACTACCTGCTTTCAAACTGAGACAGGATATCTCAAAGGCCTTCTTGGCACATAGCACATCAAAACAACAAATGAGAGAAGTGAGTAGAATATCCTAGACAAGTGTTTCAAAGACCAATAAGAAATGACTGATTAGTGATGAGAGCCTCAACCACAAACCTATAGTGAACATATCAATACATCGGATACGACTATATGATCTAATATCTACTACTCCGTACTCACTACTAAAGACAAACTCTTACCATGATCAATACAATGTATTTTAAAAGGTTGTCACCCAACTTTCACATTTAGGTTTTACATGTGACTTTGGGATCTTCTATATCCATTAAAATGAGAAGAAAATATATTAGCATAAGAACAGGGTTGCAACACCAAAGTTGCATTTATGTACCACAAACACAAAAGGTCATACTACTACATATAACTTCAATAACAATGAGAATAGAACATGAAAAGGAGAAATATACTAGCATGTTTTTGAGTCAAAACCACTAGGCAGGTACATTTCATTCGAAAAGGTAACGGTTGTCCCACTAGGTCCCATAACATATCTGATAGTATTTGCTGCACGCATAAGTTCATCAACTGCTTTCCCTTGCATCAAACAATCTTGTCAATAATTTCTTGCAAGTTATACAAGTGTGAAGTGAAGGAATTTACTTGATCATAGACTATCTGATACCTGGGCAAGATCTTTACGCGTTTCTTCTTTTTCTCTTCCCGCTTTTTCCTATATATTGGAGTCTTGACCAAGTATTCTTCTAATTGCTGAATTGCCTCAGCCTGTAACAACATATCCATACTCAACTAACTTAAAAAAATTCCATGAGATGTAGAAGTAACTAAATTCCGACGCCATTATCTTCACCTTCCCCATTGCATACATGGTGTCAGTCAAATTCAAAGTGCGGATCCCTTCCATTGTCGCAATATACTCATGAAAAATGTATTTCACCATCGAAGATTCCTGAGAGACATATCATCAAACACATGACAGTCAATGAACAAACTTAAAAACCCAGAAAAGAAAAAAAAAATTCTTTCATTGACTCATTTCACCAAACAGTTCATGTGCAAACAAGAACCCAACGACTCAGAAAATAAAAACAAATTATGCGATTGTCAAACACTCACAATTGGCTGATCTTTGATGCATTTGTTAGCTTTATGATCTGAAGGAATTGGAAGAGAGATCAATGGAGCACCAATTACACCAAGAAGAAGCTAAATTGAGTGTAATTGGTGAAAATAACTTTTGAATTGTATTGAGCTTAAAATTGAAAGTTAGGTGATGCTACGGTTTTATATAGAGTTTTTCCCCTTATATATCATACTACTCTTAAAAGGCAAGGAGTTCCCTTCTTCGATTCCTTATCAGCAGTGTTCTACCTTCCTTGCCCTTGCTATTTCACCAAAATCACGACACCGCCATCCAATTGAACTATTACAATGAAATACCCAAATTGCCATCCAACCATCCAACTGAATCTCTTCCCACTGCCCTATCTTTTGTTCCTTTCTTTTTCCCTCTTCTTTCTTCCTGGTTTTTCTCTAACCCATTCATTTTGCTTTACCAGGATTTCCTCCCTTCCCCCTTTTTCCATGTCTCTATCCTGTTTCTTTTCTCTCTCCTGTTTCTGAGGGAGTCTCCAATTTTCTCTCTACTCTCCTCTCCTCTCCCATTTTTACTCCATCTCTCTTAACTTATGTTGATTGCTTACTAAGTGCATTGCTCTTCTTTAAATCAAGGGATGTACATGGAAGTGATGGTAAGAAAAGCTTGTCAATTTTGACAAACCCTAGGAATCGAAGCAGCCGAGTAATGCAGATCGTCACGCCCAGAAGATGAGCCCTAGGAATCGAAGCAACCGAGTAATGGATTCGCGAAGGCAATGGATTCGCGAAGCAGGTGGTGCAGAACAAAGGGTCGATGTCCTTGCTCCATTTGCTTAAGTGAGTTCCTGATTTTGGCGCTTTTCAGCTTTCCATTTATAATTTGTGTTGTTTATTGCATCCATTGTTGTTTGTTAGTTTGTTATTCAGGATTGTTTATTATATCCATTGTTGTCAATTAGTTTGTTCCCCATTGCTGAGAGTTGACGTTGTTGGAATTTCCTTTGCGCTCTAGCCAAATCGTTGAGCTTGGGGATCATTCTCCTGTTTTAATGTAAAAAGTGCTGATAATTGATAAATATTGAAACATTATTTAGTAATGAATTGATGCAATTTAATTCAAGCTAGAGCTAGAGGGGTTGATGAATTATGAAAGAGTTAGTGTGCAATATCAGCATTATTTTTCATTCTGCAAGTCCAATATTATCAGTGATGAAAAAGAAATATTGGTGGTTCTTTTTTCAACTGTTTCCCAACTGCAATATTTTGGTTTAAAGGCTTCGAGATGTTGAGAGGAGTAGGCAATAGCTTGTCTGTCAATACAGCTGGAAATGCTGCACAAGCTAGCACCAGTGCTGTTGAAGAAAATGCCTTGGAGTGGGTGGTAGGCTTTTGCCTTGTACTCCTAACAAATTTAATTAACCTACTCTCATACACACTAAGCAAGTATAATGGAAGTAGGGATCGTATCCACAGGGAGCAAAGGAACTTGTTCGGAAATTAGTGAATTAAAGACCCTAGTATGTACTAAGGCCAAAGTAACCGAATTGGGGGGATTTGGAACAATGCAAGCAAGCTAAACTAAGCACAGTATTGAGATATGAAGAGACTATAATATAAAAAGGCCTTGGATTCGATTAGCATCCACCCTAACCTAGTTTGTGGTCATGAAATCTCAACCCCCGACACTTCCTATGGTCACCTATCGAGAAGTGTAGACCTCTATCCTCCTAGATCGTGGCTAAACACACGATCTGCGTGGTTTGAACCTCCCTTACTATGCCTTAACTCAAATGAATCGCACTCAAGTCCAAACCAAAGTAGCATTAAGGTCGAGGAACACGATAGGATTACTAATGTTATCAAAGCAATAACATTCAAATATTAAGCAATACTTCTCTAAGTGCAAAAGATTAATGTTCAGCATTTAATCAAACACCTAGTATGCTACATGGAGCTAGGAACACAACAATCCGATTATGCACCTAGAATTAGCATTAGATGAATCACACAATAATACTAGTAACGTTCTTAGCAAAGATTATGCAAACATCATGAAATTGAACATAAGAAGCATCACAATGACCATAAAGAAAGTAGAGGATAAGAACTTCTCACAAGTAGATTAGAGCTTCAACAACCGAATCCAAGAAAGATGTTTAAGCTAGACAAGCCATAGGATTCATTACAAATCTACCAAAGAAGAAAGGGAGAAATCCTGGAAAACAATCTTCTTCTCTCTCCTCTCTAGTCGCTCCTCCAAAAGCTAAACTAAAAACTAATAATATAACCCTCCAAGAGAGGAAAAGAAAACAAAAGAAACAGCCGACACAGGGGTGGCGACCCGCGACAAAGCTCGCGACTCGCGACCATGGGCAGGTCGCGACTCGCGACACTGATCGCGGGTCGCGACGTTGCCTCTGTCTTGAAACTGTAACAACAAAAATACAAAGAGGAAAGAAGAGAGAATTTGGCTTTTGAGTAAGCCATGAAGCTGCCAAACCAAAGTGAAGACGATCCTCGGACAACGAGCAAACCAAGAAGCTTGAACCACGGACCTCGGAACTCGAACTCGGAACTCGGACAGAGCTCGGAGCTTCGGGAGATGCGCCATAAAGGAACCAAGGATGGGGACCCCGGGGCACAAAAAGTGATCGAAGGACCAAGATCAGCCCTCGATTATGCCACCATACAAACCGCACCCTGAACTCCTCAAAACACAACATCTTCCGACAACACCTCCTAACGTCAAAACTCTCCTAAATCCCGAAACTAAGCTCGAACCGACACCAAAAACGACCCGAAATCCGCCTAAGATTGGCGGATAACTTAGACGCATCAAACTCCCCCACACTTAAACCTTACTCGACCTCGAGTAAAAGAAAAAGAGAAATCGACACACCCAAGCACCAAAATACGCCATATCACGTCAACCTCCGAATCGCCATCCACATGACACAAAAGCCAATCGACAAAATCTACCCCAAAAGAATCCCTCTATACAAATGAATCTCGAATCCCGAAAGGTTTCGGGAAACGAATATCAACAATGACCTCCCGATTCCAACCTACCCAAAATGCAAGGAAACTAAGGCACGAGGGTAAGTGATTCCCCCAAGCTTAGCTTCGTGCTCCAACCAAATCATACCACAAGCAACAAAAGAGAAACGAGCCAAAAAGAGATGCACATCCCGCCCTCAAAAGACACAAAACAAGGACCTAATCTAACCCGAAAACATCGACTCCAACGCCGCCACCTTATGACGCCGACACCGACAAATGAGGATCAAAGCAAAATTTTTTTCTTTTCTCTCTTTTTTTTTTTTCTCTCATTTTGCCTAGGAGCCCTTCCGGGTTTTCATCCTAGCTTCTCATTTCCATTCTTTTTTTTTTTTCATCTCTCTTCTTTTTGTTTTTCGGCTCACAAAACTCACCCGCTCAACTAGCTCTTTTTTGCATAGGCCGCCCTTTCGGGTTTTCGACCTATCCGAGCCCCCAATTTTGCCCGAGTCGCCCGCCCTTGCGGGTTTTCAACTCAGCGGGATTTTTTTTTTTTTTTTTTTTGTCACTTTTTTTTTCACAAAAATTTTCATCAAATTTCCACAATATTTACAAAACAAACTAAACAGAATAAACTAGAACAGGCTAAAATAACACCACATTTAATCAATCTCTCCCTCACGCTTACTATGCACATTGTCCTCAATGTGGAAAGGACAAACACGAATAAGAGGGAAAGGAAAAGGGAAAAGCTCTAAGAGCCCGAGGGGCCCCCACGCTCAAACCCACGGGCTGCCCTACGGGCCTCTCTCTCCCGACGGCGTATAATGCGCGCCGCCTCAATCTCGGATGTGGGATCGGAGTACCAGGAGTCCTGGTTCTCCGGTCCCTGGGGTGGAAAACGGGACACAAAGAAGTTGTTCATGGCCGAAACCATGGAACCAACTGAATAGATCTGGTCCTCCATCCCATACATCCTATCCTGCATCTCTCTCAAATCGCCCCTAATACTGTAAAGTTGCTCAGTTACCTGAGCCTGAAACTGGGCGTGAGGGAGGTAACCCTGCTCCTGCTGGTACTGCTGAAACTGCTGATATTGGAACTGTTGTGGCTAAGGCACTGGTTGAGGTACTGGCTGAGGTACTGGGTGAGGCTGAGGCTGAACCTCTTCAGGGTCCCTCTGACCTAATTCCTCCGCCACCCCCCGGGCATACCTCTCGTCCGGGGAAAGGAAGAGCTGCTCATGTGTGGTCTGCTCAGTAATGGCCACCCGCTCCTGCGGTAAAGCCATATATCGGACATTTCTCGCCCCAAAGAGCCACACATAACTCGTCTCATTGCCTATGATTTTGAAATGAAGCATGGTAATACTCCTCAAGGCAATGGTATCATAGCAGTTAGAAGCACGGGATAATCGAGTACTAGCTGTCTCTAAAGGGGTCAATGTGGGGTTTCCCTTCTTATCCACGGGCACCTGTACACCTAGCTGGGAGGCTAAAAGGCTAATCATGCCCCCCATACTCAACTTCCCCGAGGTCTTCCCTTCAGCCGACTGAGCTAAGCACCTATCCACCCAAATTTTCACCCAATCGGAACATCCCTCCCCTTGAGGTGTCATGGCCCAAAGACATTTAAGGTCAAACTCCGGTAATTAGTGGGCTCTCCAGCACAAAAGACCGTCATAGACAAAAGACGGTGCACATGGCGCAAGGCGGGGTGGGGGATTGCGCTACTCTTGCAGTGGCTATGCCACTTACGACCACCGGTGATCTTGTACCAAAACACAGTAGGATTATAGTTCTCAGTCTCTAGAAAGTCATCCTCGGCCATGAAGTCCCAAGCAAAAGCACTCTCTATCTCAAGGAAAGTCATTTTGTATTGGTTATCATTGAGGGAGAAAGTGATGTATTCACATTCATCATCGGCTTCAGCATGTTTTTGGAGGATCGAAAGAAACTCGAGGGTGTACCGCTCATAAGTTCGGGCTCTCTTCCATAGAAAGTCTCGGAGGCCAACCTTGTTGAGAAGAAACTCAACCGAGCTAGCCAACCCTAATGCTTCAAGGGTAGGGTAATCTGCAAACTTAGTTTCTTGTATCACCCTCCCCGGTCTGTCAAGACGGTCCCATCGCCTTTTAGCTTGGTCACTTAGCTTCTTAAGGCCACGGGAGTTAATGTGGGGGACGGGATCGGTTCGGCTTCTCTTGCTCATTTTTTTTTTCTTTCAACTGATAAGAACTAACAACAGCAAGGGTTTGACACAAGGACACAAATATGAACACTCTTACACTCCAAACACCCTCCACACAACAATAACCAACCACCAATTCCCAATTGAGTTCAACAATCACAACAACACTACCATACAACTCAACAACTTTAATCAACAACTACAAAAATATCTTAGTGAAATAAGCTACAACTCTACAATTAAGCAAGAACAAGACATTTTAAGCAAAATCAAAGAGAAGTAGGAAAGAGTGTGGTATACCAAAATGGAAGTGAAGTAGTGTTATGTAGGGTGATTAGAACTTGTAAATAGCTCCCCTAAGCATGTAGAATGATCCTCCAAGCTTCAATTTGGATGGTGTTGCTTCAAATCAAAAACCCCTAAATTCTAGGGTTTGGTAGAATTGGACGATTTTCAGAAATTGTGGGGAGATTATGGTGGGAAGGAGAGAAGAAAGTAGGGAATTTGTGTAGAGAAGTGAAAAGGAGAGGATTAGAGGATAGATTGAGAAGTGGTTGTGAAGATTTGAGAGTGGGAGATGAGAGGAGGGGACTTGAGAGATTTTGAGAGTGAGAGAGTGTTTTGAGAGAGGGAACGTCGCGAGGGTCGTGTGAAAAGGATGAGTAAGAGAAAAAATTGAGCTTCGCGTTTTTCTTTAGAAAAAAAAAAAAACAGGGCCGCCTTCGCGAGTCGCGATCAGTGTCGCGAGTCGCGACCTGATGGCTTCGCGAGTCGCGACCTGTATGTTTTATGGCTCCAACCTCCCTCCTCACTCTTGTCCACCTATCACTACTCTCATTTTCTTCACTTTTGCTCGCATTCCTTGTGCTTGATTTGCTTTGATTTCAAATGCGAACCAACTCTCAGCTTTTGATACTCACTCATCAACATTTTTACACACAACAACTTCACAAGTCACGAACTTTCCTTCTATTCCCTGCAAAATAATCAACCACAAGCATAATATCTTCCAAAAACCAAAAGAAACTAACTTTATACACTATATAGAACAAACTCGTTTATTTACCGTCGTCGACACGACTTATAACCATAAGGTCTAACCATAGTCCGGGTCACCGAGAGGAACATCCTCGGCCCCGACTTGCTTAAATCCTTCAAAGTACGGCTTAAGCCGCTGCCCATTTACCTTTAAAATCTTGGAGGTGGCTTCACTTTGGATCTCCACGGCTCCATGTGGAAACACTTTCACTACAATGAATGGCCCGATCCACCTAGAACGCAATTTTCCTGGAAAAAGACGTAGGCGGGACTGAAACAAGAGGACCTTTTGGCCCACCACGAACTCTTTTCTTATTATTAACTTGTCATGCCATGCCTTAGTCTTTGCTTTGTAAATTGCTGCGTTTTCATAGGCCTCGTTCCTTATCTCTTCCAATTCTTGCAGTTGTAGTTTCCGATGCAATCCAGTTTCATCCAAGGCCGTGTTGAAGTTTTTAATGGCCCAATATGCTTTGTGCTCAAGTTCCACTGGAAGGTGACACGGCTTTCCAAACACCAATCGGTATGGTGACATACCAATGGGGGTTTTGTAAGCCGTCCTATAGGCCCATAGTGCATCCTCCAATCGCAAGCTCCAATCCTTTCTACTTGGATTCATCGTTTTCTCCAAGATTGATTTGATCTCGCAATTGGACACCTCCGCTTGGCCATTTGTTTGTGGATGGTAGGTCGTGGAGGTCTTGTGAGTCACATGATACTTTTTCAGCAGCGCACCTATGGTTCGATTGCAAAACTGAGTTCCCTTGTCACTAATCAATGCCCTTGGAATTCCAAACCTGCAAAATATGTGAGATTTCACAAAATCTCGCAACCACCTTAGCATCGTCGATGCAGTGGCCTTAGCCTCCACCCATTTTGATACATAATCCACTGCTAAAAGAATGTACATGAAACCAAAAGAGTTAGGAAATGGCCCCATAAAATCAATGCCCCAAACATCGAATATTTCACAATACAAGATCGAGTTTTGTGGCATTTCATTTCTTTGGGAAATATTCCCGACTCTTTGACAATTATCGCACGACTTACAGAAATGGAATGCATCTCTATTCAAACTAGGCCAATAAAAACCACAATCTAATACCTTTCGAGCAGTTCTCTTTGCTCCAAAATGACCTCCACATGCATGAGAATGACAAAAGGTGAGAATCGATATTACCTCATTATCGGGAATGCACCTTCTAATCACTTGATCCGCACAATGTTTCCACAAGTATGGATCGTCCCATACATAATGCTTTGCATCACTTCATAATTTATCTTTTTGTGCTTTTGAAAAATTAGGAGGAAATTTGTTAGAGACAAGGAAATTCACAATGTTAGCATACCATGGACTGAATTCCTTAAGGGTGAACAAATGTTCATCCGGGAATTCTTCTCGAATTGGTTCTTTCCACGGTTTTTCAACGTTATTCTCTAAATCATAGGAAGACACCAATCTACTCAAATGATCCGCTACTAAATTATCGGTTCCCTTTTTGTCTTTCACCTCCAAATTAAACTCGCTCAAAAGTAGAATCCACCTGATCAATCTTGGCTTGGCTTCTTTTTTCATCATTAAATGACGAAGAGCTGCATGGTCAGTATATACAATAACTTTTGTTCCAAGCAAATAAGATCTAAATTTTTCCAAAGAAAATACTACAGCTAACAATTCTTTTTCAGTAGTAGAATAGTTACGCTGAGCCTCATTTAGTGTCTGGAAGCATAATATATAGCATGAGGTGCTCTCCCCACCCTTTGACCTAACACCGCTCCGACGGCGTAGTCACTTGCATCGCACATGATCTCAAAGGGAAGAGACCAATCAGGTGGTTGTATAATTGGAGCCGAGACGAGTCTTTCTTTCAAAGTATCAAAGGCATTCTTGCAATGTTCGTCAAAAGAAAAATCCACATCCTTTTGCAACAACTTACATAAAGGAGATGAAATCTTCGAAAAGTCCTTGATGAACCTGCGATAAAAACCTGCATGGCCAAGAAAAGAACGTATTTCCCGAACATTAGTAGGATAAGGCAAAGATTGAATAGTGTCTACTTTAGCTTTATCTACCTCGAGTCCTTTTTCGGAAACCACATGGCCTAAAACAATCCCTTGTCGCACCATAAAATGGCACTTCTCGGAATTCAACACAAGGTTAGAATCGATACATCTTTTAAGCACAAAAACTAAGTGTTGCAAACAACTGTCAAAAGAATCTCCATGTATAGTGAAATCATCCATAAAAACTTCAACAAATCTTTCGACATATTCAGAGAATACACTCATCATACATCTCTGAAAAGTGGCAGGGGCATTACATAGCTCAAAAGGCATGCGCCTATATGCAAACGTGCCAAAAGGACACGTAAATGTGGTCTTCTCTTGATCCTCTGGCGCAATAGCCACCTGGAAGTACCCTGAATAACCATCTAAGAAGCAATAGAAGGCATGACTAGCAAGTCTTTCAAGCATTTGATCGATAAATGGCAAAGGAAAATGGTATTTCCTAGTCACAGCATTCAATTTACGATAATCAATGCAAACACGCCATCCATTTTGGATACGTGTAGGAATTAACTCACCATTTTGGTTCTCCACAACAGTTACACCCGTTTTCTTAGGCACAACATGGGTAGGACTAACCCATTTACTATCAGAAATAGGGTAAATCATACCTGCTTGGAGTAATTTCAGAATTTCTGCTTTCACTACCTCCATCATAGGTGGGTTTAACCGGCGTTGTGGTTGCCTCACGGGTTTCGCGTCATCTTCAATCAAGATCCGATGCATGCATGTGGTAGGACTTATACCTTTGATGTCGGCAATCGTCCATCCAATTGCTTCTCTATGCTCCTTAAGAACCTCAATAAGTCTTCCTTCTTGTTCATGGGTGAGCTGACTTGAGATGATAACTGGTAATGTTTCTCCTTCTCCAAGGAACACATACTTCAAATTATCGGGAAGTGGCTTCATTTCCACTTTTGGGGCCTGCAAAACAGATGGTAACAACTTCTCTCTAGGAATGGTTAGTGGGACGGGTCCAAAATGAAAAGGGACCGTCGGAAGCTTGTCTTGATCTTCCAAAACCTGCACTATTTCCTGCAAATTAGTGCTTAAAACATATTCAATTTCATCATCTTTCAAATTATGCTCAAGAGCCACCTGCAATTCATCTTTACCATCAATTTCAAACACGTCCTGCGAAAAAGAGTCAATCACATCTATAGAATAACATGAATGATCATCACTTGGAAATTTCATGGAATCATAGATGTTGAACTCTACTGTATCTCCATCAAACTCCATAGTAAGAGATCCACTATGCACATCAATTTTAGTCCTAGCAGTTTTTAAAAATGGTCGTCCTAACAAAATAGGGGTCGCATGTTTATCGTGCTCCATATCTAGGACATAAAAATCGGCAGGAAAAATCAGCTTATCAACCTTAACTAACACGTCTTCCACTATTGCCTTAGGATAAGCATTAGAACGGTCAGCTAACTGAATCACAACGCCTGTTTCATGTAAGGCACCTAGCTTTAAGGACTCGTACAAAGAATAAGGAATTACATTTATAGAAGCCCCTAAGTCTAGCATAGCTCTTTAAAACGTGGTGTTCCCAATCACACAAGGTATAGCAAACATGCCTGGATCACTGCATTTTGGAGGAAGTTTCTTTTGAAACATCGCAGACACATGTTCGCTAACCTTAACCTTTTGTGCTCCCCTTAACCGTTGTTTTCTTTTGGTAGTGCACATTTCCTTAAGGAACTTTGCATACCTATGAATTTGTTTTAAAGCATCTAAAAGGGGAATGTTTACCTCACATTTACGAAAGGTTTCGTAAATATCTTTGTCGCACTCTTTTCTTCGAGTGTCTTTTAGTGCCTCCAAAAATGGTGGAACCGGCGCATAAGGTGGTGGAGGTGGTGGTTGCTTGGATTGCTCATTTGATGTAGATGACAATGGCTCGGCATCAGGCACTGATTCATAAACAACAACCTCTTCCTCTACCTCTTTGTCTTTAGCGGTCTCCTTATCATTGCCCTTTAGTTCTCTTCCACTTCTTAGTGTGATGGCACTTGCATTTTGTCTCGGATTAACCTCTGTTTGAGACGGTAGCTTACCCGAATCGCGAGCCTCTAACTGGCTCACTGCTCCAGAGACCTGACTCATTTGTTGCTCCAAATTCTTGATGCTCGATCGGGTCTCCTCCTGAAACTGAACCATATTCCCCTGCATGTTAGTCACATTTTTAGTTAAAGCATTAATCATATCCTCAGTAGACATGCTGGTACTCGGTCCCTGTGATTGGCCTTGCGGCCGAAAATGTGGAGCTCCTTGCTCCGGTGCTCTCGAATAAGGAGGTGGTGGGCGGTTATACTGCTGTGGCGGCTGTTGGTTCCCTGATGAATTCCCGTACCTCAAATTAGGATGATCTCGCCATCCCGGATTGTAGGTGCCAGAATATGGATCATATCTTTTTTGGAAACCTTTACCCTGAAAATCGGCCGCCTTAACCTCTTCACTCGTTTACTCCTGCAAATGAGGACAAAAATCTGTGGAATGGTTCGAAGAGCAAATGCCACAAGCTTTCACATGTTGAGTATTCTTTTCCTTTGTCATGAATTCCCGCACCATAGATGTCAAAGCTTGCACTTGATCTTCTAACTTAGAAGTTCCAAGACTCTCGGTCGCCACACGACGAGCTCCTGATCTTCTAGTGAATTGTCTCGAGCCCTCAGCCAACTCATTTATCAAATCTTTAGCAGCTTGTGCGGTTTTATTGACAATTGAACCTCCACTAGCTGCATTCACCATACGTGCATCTTCACCACAAAGTCCATTGTAAAAGTAGAGCACTAAGTCTTCATCTGCATAGCCATGATAAGGACAACTAGCACACAACTTCCTGAATCTGGCCCAGTACTCATAAAAGGTTTCATCACTCTTTTGCTCGATGTTGCTTATCTCCTTCTTCAACACCGAAGACATTGAAGTTGGAAAATATTGTTCGAGAAAAGCCTTTTTCAAATCAGCCCATGTGGAAATGCTACCCGGTGGAAGATAATACAACCAATCATTTGCCGCACCTTTTAATGAGAACGGGAAGGCTTTGAGTTTCACCTTCTCTTCCGACACTCCGCTTGGTGTCATGCTACTACATACCACATGGAATTCCGAAAGATGCATATTCGGATCCTCACCATTTAGCCCATAGAATGTCGGAAGCAAATGTATTAACCCCGATTTCAGCTCAAAAGTTTTTCCTTCATCTTCTTGCGGAAATGTAATGCATAAGGGCTGCTGATCAAGGTTAGGAGCTGTGAGCTCCTTTAATGTGCGTGGCTCGACCCTCGGAGGCATCTCTTCTTCTATGCTGATAGCAAAGGGGAGCTCCTTGAAATTTTCACACCGTCCTCTTCCCAACCTGAAAAGAGTTAATTCCAAATCTCGATCGTACTACAAAGGCTCTTGGTTAGTAGCACGAGTAACAACCATAAACCACAATGTAAGCAATACAATCAAAATGACGAAACTACACTAATTACAAACAAGAAACGCGTTGCTCCCCGGCAACGGCGCCAAAATTTGGTAGGCTTTTGCCGTGTACTCCTAACCAAATTTAATTAACCTACTCTCATACACCCTAAGCAAGTATAATGGAAGTAGGGATCGTATCCACAGGGAGCAAAGGAACTTGTTCGGAAATTAGTGAATTAAAGACCCTAGTATGTACTAAGGCCAAAGTAACCGAATTGGGGGGATTTGGAACAATGCAAGCAAGCTAAACTAAGCACAGTATTGAAATATGAAGAGACTATAATATAAAAAGGCCTTGGATTCGATTAGCATCCACCCTAACCTAGTTTGTGGTCATGAA
This sequence comes from Beta lomatogona, assembly GCA_947646795.1. Classification (NCBI taxonomy): domain Eukaryota; kingdom Viridiplantae; phylum Streptophyta; class Magnoliopsida; order Caryophyllales; family Amaranthaceae; genus Beta; species Beta lomatogona. The sequence continues at coordinate 122,199 of CANSNZ010000033.1, read as the reverse complement.
ATCTCAACCCCCGACACTTCCTATGGTCACCTATCGAGAAGTGTAGACCTCTATCCTCCTAGATCGTGGCTAAACACACGATCTGCGTGGTTTGAACCTCCCTTACTATGCCTTAACTCAAATGAATCGCACTCAAGTCCAAACCAAAGTAGCATAAAGGTCGAGGAACACGATAGGATTACTAATGTTATCAAAGCAATAACATTCAAATAATAAGCAATACTTCTCTAAGTGCAAAAGATTAATGTTCAGCATTTAATCAAACACCTAGTATGCTACATGGAGCTAGAAACACAACAATCCGATTATGCACCTAGAATTAGCATTAGATGAATCACACAATAATACTAGTAACGTTCCTAGCAAAGATTATGCAAACATCATGAAATTGAACATAAGAAGCATCACAATGACCATAAAGAAAGTAGAGGATAAGAACTTCTCACAAGTAGATTAGAGCTTCAACAACCGAATCCAAGAAAGATGTTTAAGCTAGACAAGCCATAGGATTCATTACAAATCTACCAAAGAAGAAAGGGAGAAATCCTGGAAAACAATCTTCTTCTCTCTCCTCTCTAGTCGCTCCTCCAAAAGCTAAACTAAAAACTAATAATATAACCCTCCAAGAGAGGAAAAGAAAACAAAAGAAACAGCCGACACAGGGGTCGCGACCCGCGACAAAGCTCGCGACTCGCGACCATGGGCAGGTCGCGACTCGCGACACTGATCGCGGGTCGCGACGTTGCCACTGTCTTGAAACTGCAACAACAAATATACAAAGAGGAAAGACGAGAGAATTTGGCTTTTGAGTAAGCCATGAAGCTGCCAAAGCAAAGTGAAGATGATCCTCGGACAACGAGCAAACCAAGAAGCTTGAACCACGGACCTCGGAACTCGGACTCGGAACTCGGAACTCGGACAGAGCTCGGAGCCTCGGGAGATGCGCCATAAAGGAACCAAGGATAGGGACCCGGGGCACAAAAAGTGATCGAAGGACCAAGATCGGCCCTCAATTACGCCACCATACAAACCGCACCCTGAACTCCTCAAAACACAACATCTTCCGACAACACCTCCTAACGTCAAAACTCTCCTAAATCCCGAAACTAAGCTCGAACCGACACCAAAAACGACCCGAAATCCGCCTAAGATTGGCGGATAACTTAGACGCATCAGTGGGTCAAGAAGGACAATAAAATAAGAATGCTCCATGTTGTTTACCGTGCTGGAGATCTTGCAGGACTAAAAGAAATTACATATCCCTCCTGTAATGTAGTTTGTTAACAATTGAACACTTTCATTCTATATGAGTTGAAGTTTTTGATGTTTTCAGATTTTATACGGAGTGCCTTGGAATGAAACTGTTAAGGAAACGTGACATACCGGAGGAGAATTACACTAATGCTTTTCTTGGTTATGGGCCGGAGGATTCCCATTTTGTCATAGAATTACCCTACAGTAAGCCACATTGTTCCTTATGAAATGTGTTGCTGATTGTCAAAATACAAAATTATTGTGCTTCGTTCCCTTTCTCTCTCATGTTCATTAGAAATGTAATGCATCGTCAGCTTGACATTTATTTGTGTTTCTGTTCTTGTGGTGTTTTCAGATTATGGAGTTGACAAGTATGATATTGGAGCTGGTTTCGGTCATTTTGGCATTGCAGTGGAGGATGTAAGATTCTCTTATGATCTCTTTTGGAGATATTTGATGACGCTTTACAATTCAGAGTTAATTCATTTATTTTGATTCATGTGAACTTATTGGTTTTCCATGCTGTTGTCTCTGTCATGATGTATATTAAGTAATCTGAAGGCATCAATATCTTCATTGTCCCCTAAGTGGCCAGTATCTTCAGTTATTCTATTATTTGTTGTCTTTACTAAAGGATCCTTGGGGGGCATCTCATCAATTTAATAATTTTAAAAGCCTTGCCAAGTTGCTAAGATTTATGTGCCTTCACTATGCAATGGCATATGCCATCAATAGCAAAGTGGTATAATGTAAGTTATCCATGTATACAAGCTTCTTGTTTACTTAGCTTATAGGCAAGGGTATCATGTATTCATGTATGTTTGTTGGAACCTTTTGCTGGGGAGAGAATGATACGAGGCGATTTCTGTGATTCAACTTCCTCCAACTCTTTAAAGAAAGTAAAAACATATGGTACATCTATACTATTAGCTTATGTAATCGGTCTGACGGTGATGTTATCATAGCAACTTGAAATTATCTTTCTTGCAGATGAAGAACTCATTGTGCATCTTTAATTGAGTTCCTCTGTGTTAACTCTTCTCGTTTGAATGTGTTCTGAATTCATATTCATTTGTTGTCGATTTATAAAAGCAAAAGGTGGCAGAATGCCTCGCTAAGCTGGACCTGTTAAGGGTGGCCAAACTGTCATTGCATTCGTTGACGATCCTGAAGGTAACAAGTTTGGGCTTATCAAAAGGGGACCTACACCTGAGCCTTTTTGCCAAGTAATGTTGCATGTTGGTGATCTCAATCGATTCATCGAGTTCAACAAGAAGGTAAGATCTGTTATCCATGAATTACTAGAAAAACTAAAGTTTGGCAGCCCCATTGAAATGAATTTCAGTTTAGCTTTTGAAGAACAAAGGCATGACTGAGGGGTTTTTCTTTTCCTAATGTTGTCTAATGCTTGCGGGTTTTGAAGGATCATCAAGTTGTGAAAGGAAAGATCAGAAATCAAAAGTTGAAATATCAGAAGATGAAAAGAAGAAGAAAGTGGGTGGTCTGAAAAAGACAGCAATTAGTGCATCAAGTAAAATTAGGCGTTCTTTCAGCAAGAAAAAAAGCAAGAGGAAGATTGAGGGCAGAAGTGATGTTGTTTCTATCGAGGATGTGCGAGATGTTAAGGAAGTATAGGCTGTGCAAGAATTTCGGCAGGCACTGGCATTGGATGAATTGCTGCCGACAAGACATTATAATTATTACACCTTGCTAAGGTTATTTGTTCTCTTAGTTGACTCTAAGATCTACAGGCTATACCATGTTGTCCATCTATTTCTGTTTTCTTTGCTCGTTTATAGAAGTTCTTTTTTATTATTGTCTAATGGTTGTGCAGTTGAGTTGCCATGCTCTTCTGTCTAGCCATGAAATTGTCCCAAATTCACTGTAAGTTTAAGTGTTTATTTTATTCTCTCCCATTTTTACTTCATTTCGCTTCACTTTTGTTGATTTCTTACTAAATTTTGCATTGCTCTTCGATCAATTTGTAGGACAATGAAGCATTTTCAACTGGAATTTAGTTGGGGTTTGGAGAAATCTTTTCTTTTGCTTGTTTGAAAGCAGATTTCTTTATTTATTGTATATTACATAGAGGACATTGATTTTCTTATTTTAGGATTGACTTTTGTGATTCTGAATATATCTCATTTATGTTATTTGACAGGAATCAGTGGACAATATCACACTCTTCTCCATTATAACAGTTATGTCTTTTATACTCTTAACCCCAGCGGCTGTTTTCATGGAAGGTGTCAAGTTTACTCCAACATATTTAGAAGCTGCTGTAAGTATACCTTTCTGTAGCCCTTCTTTTGGACTATTAAATGCTGCAGATTAATAATGCTCTTAACGTATTGGGTATTGGCTAATATGATTATCCTTGTTGTGGCAGGGATTGAATGTCCAACAATTATATACGAGGTCCTTGCTGGCTGCGCTTTACTGCCACGCATATCAGCAGGTAACATTTTCTCTACTTTTACATCTTGTAATTGTGTTGTCTTTCCTTAAATTGGTTCATGACACTATTTTGGCATTCTGAAATCCTTTGAGAAGTGTTGTTTGTGGGTTTTAACTTCTACTGAGAAATATTTCCCTATGAAAAGTTGGTTTATATGGGCTTGATTGATAGTTGAGATCATCTCACACCATATTAGTTGGCAATACGAGGTCGATTACTTGTCTGTCTTATAAGATATTTATATTTCAGCATCTATTGCTTGTGTTTGCTGGGCTCTTTTGAGTATAGCTCAGATGTTATTTGTCCCAGAAAGAAAGGTAGATGTGTTATTTGTCCCAGAAAGAAAGTAGATGTGTTAAAGTAGCTCAGAGGGTCGTCAAGCCCAGAAGATGAACCCAGCCATTGGAGTCGAAGCTACCGGGTCACGAGGGTCGTCAAGGCCAGAAGATAAACCAACCATTGGAGTCGAAGCTACCGGGTCACGACGGTCGTCAATCCCGGAAGATAAACCCAACCATTGGAGTCGAGGCTACCGGGTCACGAGGGTCGTCAAGGCCAGAAGATGAACCCAGCCATTGGAGTCGAAGCTACCGGGTTACGAGGGTCGTCAAGCCCAGAAGCCACTGTACTGAAGGCCAAATCTGTTATTGTGATGAGAAGTAAGAGGCATAAGGCTTCTACTAACTATTCTACTAGAGTCATGCTGCTTTTAAATCGCCAACTGTGATTCTATCCTTTTAGCTATGAGTGATGTTTTCTGGGGATTGAATAATGTTAACTTGGATGCTTGGAACAGTACACTTTTGCTGTTCTACCTGCTTAATTTAGCTTACTTGGTTTTTCAGGTTGTGTCGAGGCGGGGAATTGCTAGACAGAATACTTGCAAGGTACTTTTTTTAAAGTTGTAGATTTTCGGAACATACTTCATCATTCTGGTTAGACAAATACCAGGTTGATAATTTCTGTGGTTTTGAAACTGAAACCTATTGTTCAATGTTTTCTAGGGGTGGGAAATACTGAGACCATTGATCAGCGTTTTGAGGCCACTGGCTGGCATGTTATCTGGGACAAGAATGGTAACACACGCCACAGGGTATGATGAAATATGAAATTCCTGCTGCTGTCAAGGAAGCTCAGTCAGTCAAACCTACTCTAATCAAGGTCTTTTGCATTCTATTAGTTGCATCTTTTGTAAGGCTTTTGCTGATTACTCTTTTTACATGATGATGAAATTATTTTGTATATGCAGGTTACTACCACCATCGGTTTTGGGTCTCCTAACAAGTCAAACTCATGCAGTGTATATGGAATAAAAAAAATGCATTAGGTGCTAAGGAAGTTGAGGTTAAGAGGCAAAAAATACACTCCAACTACATTAGTCCCTAATGTTGGACGCTTCGAGTTAGTGATGAAGGCATGTTTGTTTTAGTTGGTTTCACTCCTTATTTTCTGTACTTGGTGATATGAGGTTGCGTCTTTGTTCTCACGATCTTAGAGTTGATTTTGTGCATAATAGGTGTATCCGCAAGGAAGAATGTCACACCATTTCCAGAGAGATGCGTGTTGGTGATTATCTTGCTGTGAAGGGACCTAAGGCGTGTTCAGTATTCATTGACAGGATTTGTTCGGCTCAAGCTTAGCTGGTTGTTAATTTATATGGAGTGCCTTTTGTGCTATAGCAGCTTACCGTAGAATGCAACATTAGCAAGACTAATTTCATAGATCTTGTTTGTTGAGTTCTTAGGGACGCTTCGGATACCAGCCTGGTCAAGCTAGAGCATTTGGGATGCTTGTTGGAGGTTCTGACATGACTCTAATGTTTAAAGTAATTTTTATTGCTCACCTTTCTCAAACAAGCCGTTCTTCATTGTCCCATTTATCGGAAAATTTTGTACGACTCAAACAACAAAAACCTTAATTGTGTTGGTTATGTGTGAATCAGGTAGCTAGAGCCATCTTGGCAAAACCGAAAGACAAGACAAAAGTACATCTAATTTATGCCAACGTATTATTACATTATAGAAAATAATTAAATTTGTTATCACAAACACAAAAGCAAAATTACAGTATCAAGAATTTTACGCCTTTAGATTAATACTAATTAGATTATACACATCTTGGGGGACTGCACGTGCTAGCGTGCGGTCCAACAACTAGTAAGCTAAAATGTGTATCAATGGTGCTCTTAGGAGTCATTTCACGCTAACTTTCTTCTTCTAGTTGTGGTTTTCTGTTTTGTGATGATTTGTAGGTATTAGGGAACTTTTTCCCTATTTTCTACTGCTTTACGTCTACCACAATCGAATGGAAAGGTTCGAAGGCGTATATGATGAGATACGAGGTCCCGAGAATACTTTCCGAGGCCTTGGACAAAAGAAGAAGTGAAACCTTAGCGTCTGAAGCCAAGGAATGAAGAAATGGAGCCTCGCCCAATCTCATCGGGCTCCTCACGCCCGATCGGGCGTCCATAATTGTCAAAAGCGAGATTCGTTGTGGGCCCGATCGGGCGCTTCGGCCATGTCGTAAGTTCGGTGTCTGGCCCGATCGGGCGAGAAAGCCCGAATCCATCGGGCGGGTGCCTTACGTACTGATGTGTGCGTCTTCGGAGCTGCGCGCTGATCCTCGACGACCCCGATTCCATCGGGCGGATGTCTATTCTTGGAGTGCTGCTGCTGCATTGAGCCTGATCGGGCAACTTATCAGACGCGCATTTAATGATTTTCGGGCTATTTTTTAGAGGACTTTTCCTAGTTGTTTTAGGATTAGTATAAATAGCAAAAATCAGAAATCTTTTATTCATCTTGGTTATTAGTCTTTATTTCTCATAGTTTCTCTCAAGAACCCTAGTTTACTACTTTTCATTTTGGATTCAAGATCAAACCTTTGGATTATTCACAAGTTCAATATAGTTCTTCAGTTTGGTAATCTTCTTTATTGCTTTCTCTATTATTGATTAGATTAATTTCTTAGTTATTTGCAATAGTTCAAAGTATGAATTGTTACATGGATTTTGTTATTGTTTTCTCAAGCATGAGTGAGTAGTTTTATTTCTAGGATTGTAGGGATCTATGTATGCAATGAGGGATTGATAGATTAGTATAATTACCCTTTATTTCAATTGTTTTCTGTGATTGAATCGTTCATGCTAGATTTATGAATTAGGCTTGATTTGTATTTCTATTATCGCAATGTTGAATCTGCTTCGAGAGGAGATATTTCGTATAGGCTTTCAATCATTAGGCATAGTGATCCTTGACCATGCGAGAGCGGCTAGGTGATCTTTGAGGGAGGTAATGTTCGAGAGAAATTACATGTGCCCTAGATAAATTGACTTATTGGGTGGTTATTATTCGTCTCTGATTTCCCGAATTGTATGCATAGTGATCCATAGTCCTAGTTCTTTATTAATTGATTCTTACCTTCGTATTTAGTTCTGTCATTTGCTTAGTTCAGTCACACCCCCATTTTCATCTGATTTAGTTAGTATAATATTAGAATTCAGATACAATAGTATAATTTTCTCCCTGTGGATTCGATCCTGACTTCCCTGACTACTTGTTAGTGGACCTTAGGTTATTTTTGATAAGGTGATACGACTTTAGCCTGTCATTAGGGTTTTCGATTGTGAAATTCAGATGTGAGATAATGGAAGAATAGAGATGAAGAACTTACTGAGTGGGAGTATTAGGGAAGTGGAGGCGAAGGATCGGAGAAATGAGTATAAAACTATTCCTAGGACTCCAACCATCAGCTTAAGCTTTTGGTTGAGTTGGTCCTTTGACATGGTATCAGAGCCAACGTGACATAAAGGTCACGGGTTCAAATCTCATCCACCCCTCCTTTCGAAGTGGAATATTTAGCGCTAGGTATGAGAGAAGCTTGTGCTGCATCCACACTTGAAGCACAATGGGCTCTCGCTTGAGGGGGAGTGAGGGGGTGTGGTCACTCTCTCCTCTATCATGGGCTTGTGTACAGGCCCAATGAAGTTTATCATGGTATCAGAGTGAAAGATCTTGGCCCATTATGAAATGCAAGATGGAAGGTGTTGAAGATCTGTTTGGAGCAAAGTAAGCCCAACAGATTTGTAATGGCCCCAAGAAGGGGCCTAGTTGACTTCATGTTGGATGTCCAGAGAGGGCCAAGCAAGGATGTTGTGACCTATCCAAATTGCGAGATTAAAGGTGGCTCATATGCGAGGGGGAGTGTTAAGAGTATAGGCCACGTGTGAGTTAGGAATAGTTTATCCCACATTGAAGAATTAGAGAGAGAATGACTAACATATAGATTGGTGTGTTACTCTACCTATCACCAATTGGTATTAGGAAGGACCCTGCCAACCTTGTATGTGGTCACTCTCTCCTCCGACTGTCCACGTGATCCGATACCTCACTCGACTTGGACCGGTGATCCGATGGAGGGTGATGAGCAAGGGGGTGGTGATTATTATGATGATGATTCGAAGCATCCATCGACGGGTGCAGAGGAAGGTCGTACTTTTAGGGGATGCAGACTATGTACCTCTAGTGGTCATTTTGTACGTTCTGGAGAAGGATCGTGTAATGCTGAGGGATCAAGGAGTTGTAGGGCGGGAAAGAGGAAGGCGATGGAGGATGACATTTCATGGCTAGTACGTGACAGTAGGCTAGGTAAGCCATGGGACGATAGTTTCATACCGAGTTATGGTGGCCACATAGTGTCACACATTTGGGCTAGAAAGGACGAGAGGAATATGTTGCAGTGTCATAAACGGGAGAAGACCTGCAAGAAGCTCAATGCGTGGTACTCTAGTATGAGTCCCGATGTTCAGGGGATGATACATGCTACTGGATTGAGTAACTCGCCTGATATTATGTTTGATCATTTGGATCAGCCGTTGATATGTGCGCTTGTCGAGAGGTGGCAGCCGGATACAAACACTTTCCACCTCCCTTTTGGAGAGATGAGCATCTTGCTGCACGACGTGAGTTCTATCCTTGGGATCCCACCAGATGGAGTGGTTACGGATGACTTTGGTACATGGGATGACCTCAAGAATTCATGTGTAGAGCTATATGGGATGGAGAGGTCTGCCTTTTTGAAGGCACATTGGTCTGGTACGGTGGTGGTGTATTCATTGATTCTTTGATACATAGATGTTCTGCTGCCGAACGGAATCAGGTCCACCAGTTTCGAGGTTTTCTTAGAACACTCCTTGGTGCTACCCTATTCGTTAATAAGAGTGGTAACCAAGTCTGTCCTTTCCCCATGTCGTTTTTGTCTTATCCCCGAGAGGATGTGGGTCGGTTTTCTTGGCGTACGACTACATTAGTGTACCTATACAGGCAACTTGGTATAGTGAGTCGTGTTGATTCAACACATATATGTGGTTGCCTCATCCTTTTGCAGACATGGATTTACGAGTATTTTCCCATATTTCGGCCGAACCGTACTAGGAAGATGGTTCCTGTAGGATCTGTTTCGGCACTTTGTTTGGATGTTCGGGATGAGGGCAAGGGATTTGATCGTCTACTGATTATTCGACAAGCATTGGTTTCTATGAATGCCATGCAGGTTGATTAGTTACCATATGGTATTACTCCGGTGTCAGCTTATCCTTGATTCTTGAAGCATGTATTACGGGTGGTTGCGATACTTGTATATTGTTGAGCCGTATATGCCCAACCGTATCCTACGCCAGCTTGGATTCATTCAGGATGTCCCCCATGGCCCCATCACATCCTGGAGTCGGAGTCTTGCAATAGGCCTTCTGCAAGAGATAGATATAGGGTTTACTTCTCATTTATAGCGCAGGGATAGACATGAAATTTATTTCCACGGGATTCACAACTTATGTCGTCTTATACGTTGAATTAATGCCAACTACCCAAGGGTATGTACGAAGTGCGTTTGTACCAAGATGATGGGCCATGAAGGCATGAGTAATAACTCCCTCATCCATGTCATGTAATTTTTTATCCTAGCAAGGTGTAGAAAATATTTAGCTGAAGTCCGCTCCTCACTCCCTTTCATCTTGTAACAATACCTCTCGTTGTAAATATGTTTGATCGTTTGGTGTAGATGTGGGTATGCCTCAGTTATAGCAGATTGTATGTTTCTCGGTGCCGTCTTAGCATTAGTCATTTGCCGAACCATCCGCCTAGCATCATCATCAAGTCCACTAGTCCGCCTGTGGCCCTTCTTATACACTATGAACACGTGGTTGTGAAACCCATATTTAATGTCAGGAATCATCACAAACCACTTGGAATCCAACACCAAATTAATCTGAAATGGACATCCACAATACTTTGTCGACATATTAGGCCGTTTCACGGTTTTCGGGTCCACCTTATCTCCCTTGTATCTCATCCTACGAGTACATTTCACATAAAGCCTGCATGGACCTGAAACATTCTTTTTATACGACTCTCTAACTAATTCAATGGTAATTGCGATCTCATTAAGATATTCGACCGCCTCTTCAACCTATCGAATTCTTCAATTATCTTAAATCTACTATGATAATTAATCCGTTTCCACCATTGCTCGAGTATGGAACCTATTAATAAGCATGCACGTATGTTCTACCATTTAGATATATTTTCAACTATTTAATACTATATTATATATCAAAATTAAACACTAACAAATCCGTCAATAAACTAATACAAAAATAAGCGCCAAAAAAAGATGCTAGGCCATGGACAGCCGCCCAAAATATACGTCTAATCCATTGGTCAGGCGTCTGATCCATTGATCAGGCGTCTAACTTAGGCGCTTGATCAGAGGAGTAAGTGTCTATTTTATACGCTTGACCAATGGATTAGACTTATATTTTAGGCGCATGTCTTTGTTTTTAGGCGAAAAAGAATATAAATGGCATGCAATTTTATTTAAGGCGAAATCTATAACTACCCAAATATTCGAAATATATTAAATTATTTACTTATATTTTCCACTGTTTACATAAATTATATCTACTATATTATATTTCAAAGTTACAAACTACAATTACATTAATAAACTACAAATATTCAAAAGTATTTTCAACTATTCAAAATAATTACATATAACATATTATAGATAAATATTGAGGCTACAAATCCATCATTAAAGTATTTTCTATCATGTGAACATCTAAAACAAAACATGTCAAAATATATTCTAATATTTACTTATATTTTCACCTATTTAAAAAGTTACATCTGATATTTCATATCTACACACTAAAAATCCATTAATAAATTCAAAAACAATGATTTTACAAAAGAAAAAAACTAAAATATCAAATCATATGGTCTGGCGTCCGTAATAGATGCCTGATCCTGTGGTTAGGTGTCTAAATTAGGCGTCTGATCACCGGAGCAGGCGTCTAAATTAGACGCATGACAGTAGGGCTGGCAATTAGATCGGGTTGGGTCAATTTCAGGTTGACCCGATTTATATTTCAAGTCACTTACCTTAACCCAAACCCGACCTGATTCTAATTTCAGGTCAAAAATCATAACTCAAACCCGACCTTACTGATTTCGGGTTGACCTAAAACCAACCCAAAATGACCTGAAATGAAATTCAACTATACACGCTAAGTTATGAAAGTATGGGTTAATGACCTGAAATGAAATTTAGGTGATCCAAGAAATGGGCTTAGCCCAATACAAATAAGAATAACAAAAGATAGGTTGTATAAGTTATGAAAGTCTTAATTTCAGGTTGACCCGACCTGAAATTAATCCGACTTCTAAATCAGGTCATTCGGGTTATTTTCAGGTTAAAAAAGTCAACCCGAACCTAACCCATTATATTTTCAGGTCGGATTGGGTCGACCCATTTTTTTATTTCAGATCAAAAATCTCAACCCAAACCAAGAATTTTCAGGTCAGTTTCAGGTCGAGTTATCGGGTTGGGTCAACTTTTGTCAGCCCTGCCTGACACAGGATCATAAATCTATTTTGGACGCTTGACCATGTGCTCAGTCGTCCAATATAGGCGCTTACCTTGGTTTTCAGGTGAAAAAAATACTTACATCACCTACCATGACGACGGAGTTGGTTGTGAATGACTTCCTCTGATTGGTCAACATCGTGGTCAATTCTGTACTCAAGGTCGGAGATCTTACTATTTTCATATGTAATGGTGGGATTTAGGAAAGAGAAAGTGGGGGTTGAATTAATTATAGTGGGTGGGTTTAGTGTGAATCACATACATGGGTGGGGGTTTTTATAAAGAACGAGAAAGAGGGAAGAAGGGAATGGGTGAAGCAATATGGGGAATGAATGGAAACCCATGTTTTTTTGTATAAAAAACAGGGTGTAAGTAGGAAAAAAATAGGGCGTCAGCAATGCCCTTATTTATTGAACGAAATTCACGAGTGCCGGAATTCAAGACTTCTGTACACATATAATTTATATTTCTAACGAAAACTGCTGATAATTTCAAATTTTTATAGATAAAATTTTGGTTTATAATTTAACTTTTTATTGTTACACTAAGTCAGTGACTGATTCATTAAGTTAGCCTACATGGGTTACAACTTACTTACTTCCTTCATTCTTTTTTTAATGAAACACAAGGTTTTGGCATGGGGATTTTGGAGAAGTAGATAAAGAGAAAGAAAAAGAGAGGTCTTGGCACGGGGATTTAGGAGAAGAGAGACACAGAAAAAGAAAAAGAGGGATTCATATGATGAAGAGAGAGATAGAGAGAAGTAAGTACCAAATAACATTTCACTTATTTTAAAACGGACTAAAATGGTAAGTATTTCATTTATTTTAGAACGGGAGAAGTATAAGATGTCGTTAGAGAGGGTAGCCAATGCACTATCCATCTGTTTTATTTGTTATATAGAGAGCATAAGTTTGTGTACTTATTTTCCAAAAAGTTTTTTTAATGGTGAGAAGAAGGACTCTATTCAGACTTCAACTCTCATAGTTTATTGGTTCGGCATTTGCATTTTACGTGCTTGAAGGTAGGGAGGAACATAAGGTGATCCCTACTCTCAAACACTACATTTGGCAAGATCCGAACTCAAATCCTCAAGAATCTTGTTAAGTGACTAAGTACTACTTGACCTAGTTATTCTGCAAGATTAAGTAAGAAAGATAATGTTGCTAGTATGCACTACTTATAACTTATAAGTAGAGGTGACAATGGATAGGAGGTGGGTCATGTGGCCTGTGGGGCACCATCCACCACCCGATTTACCCTTTATCCACATCCAATCCACCCTGAAATAAAAGTATACAAATGTATTGTGACACTTAAGATTTAAACAGAATGATTAATGTATAAAAAATTTGATACATCTTTCTAATATTTGTTCCTTTCTACTGACAAGAAATCACAATTTAACCCAAACGTTGCAAATAGACATCAAAGTGAGTGTGTGTGTGTGTGTGTGTGTGTGTGTGTGTGTGTGTGTGTGTGTGTGTGTAGGGCTGGCAATGATGCGAGTCGAGCTCGAGTTTGCCTAAACTCGACTCGGACTCGAAAACTCATACCCAAACTCGACTCGACTCGAAAACTCGCGAGCTTGAAATTTTGAAGCTCGAACTCGAACTCGAAACCAAAACTCGAGCTCGAACTCGTTTCAAGCTCGAACTCAAACTCGGTTAAAGCTCGAACTCGAACTCGGTTCCAGCTCGAAGTCCCTGTTCCAACTGCATATTTGCATTGTTTGTAGATTTTTTGTGAACAAAAAATATCAAATTGAAAATAAATCCCCTTAAAATACATCAATCTTCAACATGAAAAGTTTTTCCGAATCAATCCCAAACAACTAATATAAATTCATTATCATCATATTACTACAAATCCACAACTAATACAATTTGCAAACAATATATTTTCTTTTCTAAAAGCTCAAAACTAACTTCATATTGGAAAACTAGGTTACAAAATGCAAAGAAAACGAAACACAAGATCCAGCCATAAGGACCATAACTCAAACATCATTAATCTAGTAGTTTCATGAAATTACATGAAGAACTTGAGAGTCGTACCATCACAACTCTCCATCTTCAGGCAAAAATGACTGTGAAATTCACTCTCCAAACAACTCACCATAAATTTCATTTGTACTTGAATTAAGGCCTTAAGGACGTGTAGGAAAATTAATGCCTGAAGTAGTGGACGCGTGGAGTTCGGCTTGCAGCGTTGCCTAAAGTGACCGCTGTCGTGGTATGCGGGCAGTGTGGTGGGCTGAAGCATCGCCTGAATTAGGGAGATGGAGTCATGGAGATGTGGATGGAGATTGGAGAGGGAGGGGAGATTGGAGAGGGAGGCGTGCTACTGGAGTAGTGTTACTTTGTTTAGGGCTGAGTTTGTGACTTTGTGGCCCTGTTCTTTTGAACTTATTTTGGCTGAACTGAACTGAACTTATTTTATTTTGGCTGAACTGAACTTATTTTTGCTGAACTGAATTTATTTTTACTTATTTCTGCTGAACTGAACTTATTTTTACTTATTTTTGCTAAACTGAACTTATTTTTGCTGAACTGAACTTATTTTTGCGAACTGAACTTATTTTTACTTATTTTTGCTGAACTGAACTTATTTTTGCTGAACTGAACATATTTTTACTTATTTTTGCTGAAAATAAGTCCAAAAGAACAGGGCCTGTGTCTTTCATTCTTTCCTCACAATGGACGGCTAAGATTATATTATTGGGTTTCTTTAAATCCCATCCATTGATATAGTTCTATTCCTTCACTTTGCTTTTTGGTTATTTAATGTACTTTTTCTTCATATTTTTTTTTAAAATAAAAATTCAAGTATTTTTTAGAAAAAAAGGTTAAACTTTCTTAAAAAAATTAAATATATATATATATATACATATGTATATACAGATGTATATACATATGTATATATACATATGTATATATATGTATAATTTTTTCGAGTATCTCACGAGTTTTTCGAGTCGAGTATTGAGTTGCTCGACTCGACTCGTTAACATTCGAGTCGAGTTCGAGTTCGAGCTCGAGTCGAGCTCACTCGAGTCGAGCTTTGACCGAGTCGAGTTCGAGTAGCTCGCGAGCTGTCTCAACTCATTGCCAGCCCTATGTGTGTGTGTGTGTGTCAGTGTGTGTGTGTGTAAAATTCTATTTTTTTTTAATATATATTTAACGTGTAGATGGGTGGTTCAGGTGATGGGTTGGATGGTCCTCCACCAGGATCCCACCTGATTTGTCACCCGATCCATCCAACATCCGTTTATCATCCACTTAAATTCGGCTTTTCATCCACATATCTGGATCGGGTGGATAGTTATCAATTGGGTTTGGATGAAATTGTCAGCCCTAGTTACAAGTATACGTGTTGTCAGAATCGAGTGCGCGCGCATATGCACGTGTATGTATTATTCCATCCGTTTCTTTTAATCTACACACTTTTATTTTTGGTGTGTTTCTTTTTAATATACACACTGTTGCTTTTTCTATTCTGGGTAATATATCCCATCTACTTTCTCCTCGTTTTCCACCCATGTCATCCACTTTTTAATATTTTAACCTACTTTTCAGTTTCTCTCTCCACCTTTTCAGTTTCTCTCTCATACTTTTATACTTTCTCCTTGGTTCTCCCCCAAAGTGAATGAGTAAATTAAAAAAGCAACGGAGGGAATAGTTCTTAGAAGAACCCATTTTTAAATTTTCTAGATAAAAATAGTACTTTAAGCTTATAATTTAATTTGTAGGTTGTGGGAATCATAACTTCGAAAGTAGCTATATTCTCTATTATGCATTTATGCTCTAGAAAAAAATAAGAACATTTGCCTTTTAAACCGAATCACGATATTAATATCTTTGCCAATATTAAAACCAAAATAGGTTATAAATCAATCACAAACTTTTTGAGTTCAATTAGGATACACTTAACTCAACTTATTTTGGTCTTACATAAAATTCAAATCCAATTCCAATTCCAATTAAGAAAACTCAAATCGAACTTTAACCAAAATCTATCCAAATAAACTGCTTGCGAGTAGCTCAACTTGCCCCTAGCCACACGTTAAAGGATTCGGAGTAAAAGAGTGAATGGGGGGCAAGAAAAAAACTTGTAGGTTCATAGAAAGAAAAAGGTTAAAAAGGACAGACTAACCGACTAAACCGATACCTTTAAAAGGCCCCCTTTCATAGCTTTCTCAAACCCCAATTCTTTCTTAAAATTCCCTGCCATTTCAACGCCTCTGCTCCGCTGACTCTTTAACCCCTTCATCCACCTCTCTTTCTCTCTCCTCCTCTACGATTGCAGGAAAAATTCTTCTTCTTTCGCTTTCAGGTAATAATCAATTATTAATTACAGCTTTTAATTATTTTTCTTAGTTTATTTTATTGCTTCGTTCTTTGATTTCTGCATGATGTTGTATTTCATAATCGATGATTTGTTGTTTTTTCATCTGGGTATCAAAATTCACAACTTGTATGTGTAACAGATTATTTCGTGATATGGGTTGTTGAAATTTTTGTTGATTTTTTGTGGCTGTAATTTTTTTTTTTTTTTAATAATTATGTTAATTGAAGATGGGTAGTAAATTAATAAAGTACTGTGGTTTTTATTTATTGAAGTTTTAACTTTATTGTTACTTCTACTATTAAATTGATGCTACTAGTTTATTACATAATCTTAATTGTCATGATACGGTATTAATGAGATTGTCATTATTTTTACAGAATATATGTTGTTCCGAGAGTAGTATGTTTTACGAATTATTACATGGTTAATGACATGATAATTAATCTTCATGAATGTATAATTGTAAACTATTAGATGCGCCCGGAGCACCTAGCATGATGCTTCATGCCCGCACGTGTACAATATACATGTGTCACCGTGTGCATGCAGGAAGCGCGTGCCCCGCATGTGGGTGCTGGGTGTGTGACGTGCACACACCCGTTCACGCGTGCATGTTCTGGCGCGCAGTAGATTCTGATATTGTTGCAGTCTGTCAAGAGTCATGACAGTAGATTGTCATATTGTTGATACTAATTTTTTTTGGCTTCAGTGATCTGAGACACCATGTCCAACAGGAGGGAGAAAGAAGCCGTAAAAGAGAGACACGTTGCTGGTGGAGGCTGTGGATTGCCCTGTAAAAACGCTAGTACTGATAGACTTACACAACCTGGAAGATCATCTGATATTACAACAAGAAAATGCTCTGCCACTACTGTTCCTTGCAGTACAATTAAAATTAAGAAGCCAGATAAATCTTCAGAGGCTAGAAAGCCTACTAAGGCCCGTGTATCTGTGACTGAACGCACGAAATCTGGAGCAGTTACGGTGCCCCTTGGTGTCTCGAGAGTGAGAGCATCGCAAGCAACTTCAACTTTTGCTACAAATGTGTCTCCAGAAGTTAAGTGCACTGCTGCTACTGTTGCTGCAAATGCGCCCCCAGCAGTTAAGCCCACTGCTGCTACTGTTGCTGCAAATGCATCTCCAGCAGTTAAGCACACTGCTGCTACTACTGCACAGAGCAAAGCAAGAGGTAGTAATTTGATCTTTTGTGCTTGGTATATCTTTGAATTGACCTTTGGATGGTTAGTTTTTGTTTTCAAAGGTGCAGGAGTTGGAAGAGTTTTACCCCCTCAATTCCTTTTTGTTCTTCCTATATGGCTATATCCACAGTTTCAAATGCAAACTTTAATCATTAATCATTGGTTATGTTCAAATGCACATTGAAAGAGTTTTAACAAGATCCCACATGATGTTTTCTCTGATGTATTATGAAAATTAAGGTGTTTGGCTCTGTATCGAAACATTCCATCCAAAAAGAGCATATAAGAATGGAGAAACTATAAGATGAAAATTTAGCATATTTAATGTCCATTTAGGTCGAGTAAAACAATCTTCAATTATTTTTGATCTTGTATTCAGATGTTCATTTTGATGTATATTAGCAGGCGGACAAGAAAGAGCCCAGGTTACTGGGACTCCTGTTTTTGAAAAACAGCCCATTCCCTATCTACCAGATAACAAGACAAAAGCAAAGACTCCACCCCCTCATCAAATATGGAGGGAGAAATCTCAACCTGAGTCCACAAGTAGGAAGGAGTTTTCAGCAAGAAAACAGCAATTGCAAATTTCGATTGACAACTCAATGATGTCCACTCAAAAAACTAATTCTAATCGTCACACTAGCAAGTCAAAGATGCCTGCAATACAAACGCAGGTTTCAAGAAAGGAGCCTCTACGTAGAGACCAATCTTCTAAAGGGAAGCAGGTTGAACATAGAGTTTCTACTAGCTCGTCAGATTTGGAATCAGAGAGTGATGGTGAATATCATATAGAATGGAATGGTATGTTTCTGTTTTAAATCTACTCATGTAAACTATCCCCTTCTTTCATTGCCAGAATAAATATTTAGGAACAGTGAAACACCAAGTTTTTACTTTTCTTACCCTTATGCTTGTGTTCCCAAGTAATAATTTGTGGCATTCAAGATCAGTTCAATCATCCTTTGTTGAACTAGGAGAATAAAAGATCTAGTAAATGGCTTGTAATAGTGGTTTCTGTTATTGGTCCTATTGGCTAAAGATTCTTGATTTGAATCCTAACCCGAACATTTCGATTTTGACATGTGATTAGAGTTATTTACATCCAATTTATTTGATGACGACCTGATTAATAAAAGTGCAACAAGATTATACTAACAACTTTGGTTATTTTTTGCTATTACAGGTTTTGATAAATCTGATAACCGAATAGGAGTATGTTGCTGCCTCTGCGAGAAGGATCTGGGGGATGCACCATATGAAGGTGAGAGTGAGTGGGATAACGAGTTCTCTGCAATACCAGTTGTAGCCATCCTTCCTTGTGGTCATGCCTTCCATAGTCATTGCCTATGGCTTGGTGAACTTGAAGGACAAGGAGAGCCACCTTGTATATTTTGTGAAAGTGTCGCGTCTTTTTGAGTATGGATCACTTGCTCCATTTTTGTAAATCTCGGTACAGCTTGTTTTAGTGTTGGAAGAGTTTGTGCAAGTGCTTCTAAGTTTTGCATACCCAAAACTTGTACTGATGATTAATTGCTTGAGTTAAGGATATTTGGCTTCCTTTGGTTCAAGCAGAAAACTTGTTTTGGAAAAAGCTATTATTTTGATAAATAAACTTTTATTTATAGTGAATTTCTTTAACTATGCAAGTTTTTTTTTCACCAAGCAATAGTAGATCTAATGGCAAGGGTATGTCTCACGAGTCATGACTTTGAATTTGATCATGGGATCAAATTTCAATCCCCACTAGGGGACACTGGTGGTGAGGATATATCGCTTTTTCCCCCACTCTCAAGCGGTCCAGATTCAACTAAGGATGACTCATATGGGTTGGGTCCAGCTGGGTTAAAAAGAAACAAAATGTTTTTTCAAGTACCTTAAGGTTATGCACGAACCTTTTCTTTTGAATAACTAATCAGGTTATAATTCCCTCTTCAAAGTGACATTACTCCTAATGACAATATCAGTATTTTGACCAACCTCTCATTAAATGTTCTTCATGATGCGAGAAAAAAATACAGCAAAAAGTAAATATAATAATAAGTACAAATAATTCCTATTCTGTAACAATAAGGTGAAGTAAACAATTTTTAGGCTGAGAGAGAAAAATGGAAATATGGTACATAAGGGTTACTTAGTCGAAAAATCACTAAATTACTTTGAGCATTTTATCTGAACTATAACCCCAATAACTCAAGGCTACTTGAGAAAATCTTCAGAAAAGAAAAATTGTCCAATATTAGCCCGAACCTCACTTTTCACATATTGTGTAATTTTAATATTTAACAGCCCATTTAATTGCTTTTTACAGAAAGCTTCTTCGTAAGCTAACATTCTACGAGCAGTGATAAAACGCTCATTGTGAGTGGTATCACTGCCCACTCACACCCATATATTATAAAAAAAGGTTGGTGTGACACCTGTGTCAGAAAAAAAAAAAACAGATTTATATTAATAAAAAAATGTGGGACTCATTAAAATAATATTAAGCCAAAAAGTAAAACTGACAACTTTTCCCCCAAAAAGTACAATTAATAACCCAATTTTGTGTATTTGAAACCCTGATTATTGTTAAATCAACCCCTGTTTGTGTATTTGAACCCCATGTTTTTATTAACTCAACCCCTGTTTGTGAAAAAGTAAACATGTGATTCCGACATAAAGCAAAAAGTTGCATGGATTTGCGTGTCCCATTCAGCTTTTCCCCCCAAAAAGTACATTTGATTATTGATACGAACCCATGTTTGTGTATTTGAAACCCTTGTTTTTGTTAAATCAACCTCGTGTGTGTATTTGAAACTCATGTTTTTGTTAACTCAACTCCTGTTTGTGTATCCCTTTTCCCCTTTCATTCCGTAATCAATTTCCTAATATTATAGTAACTTCATTTAATTGTTAAATAGCCACTTTACCCTTTTTAGAATTGTTAAATTATTACCCTTGCGAGTGGGTAGTGATAACTGATAACCACTCATGATGAGCGTTTTATCACTCCTCAACATTCTACCTACTACGTCTTAGCTTTTATTGTTATTGTTTAGCGAATACGACCTAACCGGAAATTATTGGAGTAGGTGATACTACACTTGCCTATAATCCTATTCTTTCCCTATGCAATAAGAGAAATTCACTTAAAAGGGACTCTTCATGAAAGCAAAATATGTACAGATCTCATACTAACGTAGACGACCGAAAGGGAAAGCAAAAAAAAAAAAAAAAAAAAAAAAAAAAACACTCCAGAACATTTAACGATCGATACGCCACGAATCTCAAGTTGAGATTCTAAGAAATACAGGTATAAAGAGCAAGCTACATTCGCATTTGTAGGCAAGAAACTAAAAAAAGAAGCTGTAATCTATCCCCGTGTGTCTATTAGTTACTCTTTATACAGTTATTTACCGGGATTCATCATCAAACCAAATTTCTGAATCCCAATAATATACAAGGTGCAATACAACAATTTCTGTTTCCATATGAGATGACAAAGCAGCACTTCTTGTGTCCCAAATATCTTGTGTCCCAAATCTCGAGAGAATCTGCAATACCATAAGCCATAAACAATGAATATAGTACACTTTACAATCTATCGTGCTTGATTATCCCCATCTTCAGAAATGTCGAACAAGAACTTCGGTAGTGAAGCAATCCGAGGAAGGTGGTGAAGCAAGTCCCCAAAAGAATCAATTCTTGGCATGCTTGGTGCCTGTTTGCAGCCATCTCTAACAGAACCCTCAGCTGCAATCATGTCACCTTTATTTGTATTCTGATCTATTAGCTCAGGTTCATGGCTACTAGTTTTTGTGTCCTTTTCCTCATCTGTTACTTCAAAACTCTGAACAGGAGTGCCATCTTTCTGAAGGAGGGAGCACAAAGAGTTGACCCTCGACATGAGAGATTTCTCATCAGAACATGGTGTGAATTGGACGTCACCAAGCAGGTGTTGAGTAATATCCTCAAGCATTTTATTATGGGACTCAGATCCTCCTTCTGTAAACTCGGGGTTCTCAGAACTCATCTGTTCTGTAATACAATTTCCAATGTGATTTACAAGATCAGTCATTGACATAGATGGGCGAATTCCTCGCATGATTAGCTGCTCAACGCTGTTCGAGCCGTTCAGTTCGCCTGATTGACTACTTGTACTAACTTCCATTACACGCATATCCATCACTGAAATGGAAAGATTGACAATCAGAAAGGAATTCAATAATAATTGGTTTGAAAACCGAGAAAGCCACAAATGTATGCAACAATTGAAGACACTGATCGATTTCTGAATCCTTGGCAGCAGTAAATGAAAGTTGAGACCTACAGATAGAGCTGGATGTCCCCAAGTTGAACAAACAAAAAAAAGCCATTAGGCATGATGTAAAATTAACAGGAAGCATGACCACTGAAGGTATTACATTTACCTTACTGCATTGTCATATAAACAAATTAAAGATTTGATGCCCAACATACTATGTAACGTGCACAAGAATTATGAATAGTTTAAACCACGAGGAGTCGAGGACAATCAAAACTGTCGCAGAGAAGGTGTGAGGACGTGAGTTAGCAAGAAAATCCAAATGGGCCAAAACACCCTCAGCAATATGCCAAAAGAGCAAGTCAGTAAAACCCAATCAGATATGCTCTAGAGAGATCCAAAATTATGAACAAAAACACAAGCACAAAGGTAGGCCAAAATCATGCTGTTATAAAATCCAATCAGATACGATCTAGAGAGATCCAATCATCTTCGAATTTAAGGTCTTCATCACAGTAGCTCATTAAATAAGCTGATTTTTCTAGAAACATATAAATTATTTACCCTTCAGAAATCAGTGTAGTAATCTAATACCACTTCCGCAAAGTATTTAGAATCTCAAGCAGTTTGATCAGATACCATTCTTTATATTATTATACCTTTCCTTATATATAAAAATAAATTGTAAAGCATGCTGTTACAACTTACAAGACAGACTCCCCTCAGAAAAAAAAGTACAAAACTTACAAGACAGACATACATATAGGTAACAAGCTTTAACAAGGGCAATTAACTGCTACAGCCATACCAGCAGTTATGCAATGTTTGATCCAGAAATTTCAGCCAACAATTTTTCTAATAGAACACGGAGAAAACAAAGTATATGCAACTAAATTCTCATCTATTAAATAATGGCAATTTCTAGAATGTTTTTCCTTTTCAGTGTTCAAACATAAAGTTGCACATAAAGAAAGAGAAGAAACTCGAAGTGAAAGTTGATGAGAAATACACACCAACTATAAAGAAAGCAGAGTCTCCAAGATCATTAGAAGGAAAACCACATCATTCATGATGCTATAAAGATCTAAACACATGGAGATAATAAGAAAGAAGTAAAAACAATACCCGAGCTAGGGGAAGTAGCCTCACGGGACAGAATCTCAGACGCTCCATGAACAGCATCCTCTTGTTTGACTGAGAGAGAAGATGACTGGGATACAGAAGGTGTTCCAACATCTTCAAAGATAGAGGTGCTAGGTCCTCTGCTTGTTTCTCTTTGATCCACACTATAGTTTTTACATTCATTTGAGTCATCAAAAACAGAAGGCTGAGAATCGAAGTACGGAGAATCTAGTTTTATTTCTGGTTGCCTGCTCAAGAAATTAAGACGCATATCACACTGAATTAATTTCTCGAAATGCTTGTTTAGTAGACCATGAGGCACCTGAAGAAAATGCTTCCTGCAACATAACAGTAGCAATACATTCTGTTTAGGAACTTCACTAGATGAAAACCCCAAAATGCAAAGAAATCAAATAGAAAAATAACACAAATTTAATGTTGTTGAAAATCTTCATTCATATTTAAAAGATACTACAAAAACAAGCAGATAATAATAATAATAATAATAATAATAATAATAATAATAATAATAATAATGATAATAATAATAATAATAATAATAATAATAATAATAATAATAATAATAATAATAAACTGGAAGGTCTGTTCACGAGATTGTTAAATCAGAACATTAAGTTGAACTAAGCGAGTCAGGACAGAAACTGGAAGTTATACACTGGGGATAGTTTACTGTAAATTGTTATACATTATTAGCACAAAGAGAATGTCTAATTGCCAGAATATCATATTCTTAAACCTGAATACGTCAGGCTTTCACTATGATCACTACCTTAAAGCAAACAGGTCTATTGTGTTAGCCTCAACAAATAAATACAATTATCTCTGTAATAGTGCATCCAACTACCAAACAAAGAAACTCATCGAAGTCTGAAGGTTAAAGAACAGCTTGTCAATAAACAAATTCAATCTCTTGCAAACTAGTTATGAGAGTAGAGTCTCACTTAAATGTTTGTTCAGTTGTTTCTGAGATCCCAAATCGAACAATATCACTTCAAGTTCTAACGACCTTCTAATGTCATACAATGAGTCCAGAACCTCTTTATACTTTTACAAGTTTTCCCTGTTGTTTTTCTTAGGTTTATTCTTTCTTTTTCTTTCCAATCAAATTCTTCCCTACTTACTCTGTCTTCGATTTTGAAAGGCTTATACCCTTTTATTAACTATTTTCAGTTTCAAAATTCGGCCACGAATCAATAACTGTCTCAAGTTAATGAAAAGGCACATCATGAACCAATCAGAAAAGGTAAGGAAAGGAGAAATTAACCAAACACAAATATTACTTCCTTTGTTTTTTTAGTTGCTACACTTCTTGTTTCCACGCCATCCACTGCATTACTTTGATCAATAATATCTTTAATTACGAAAAGCCAAAAATTATAAGAAGTTGATATGATGAAAATATGCATTAAGATGAATTAAACAAGATCCCACTTGACTATGTTATTTCTTATACATAAGGAATAACAAATCGGACAAGGTTAGTTATTAAATAGTAGTTACTATACAGGCGCAGCACCTTAAAAAAAACAGCGGAAGTATATTTGTACCAAAGGATCTGTTTGAAAGTAATGAATCACCAAATTTTCCAAGTACATCCAGTTCCAAATAACCAGTTTTCAACCTGTCCCACATTTCCCCTTATGCTTATCAAGGCACAAAGTTTTAGTTTATAAGTTGTAGTTTGGTTATCAGTTGTTAGTTATTGAAAAGGTAGATGTGATACGAGTTAGTGGGGTGGTGGGCCATGCTTGAAAATGAGAAAGATTAAAGTAATAGTAGGCCATGTCCAAAGATTGTATGTAAAGAATAATGTGGGAAGGACGAATATGGAAAGAGTCGGGATTCATGTGGGACAGAGGAAGTATAAAGAAGCCACAATGAGACCTACAACAAACAATGCTAATCGAAGGCACAAATTGACTAACCTATGTAAGCTAGCCTGTCCATTAGTAAAATCTGCAGTAGCCTGCCAGAGTGTGTGTTTTCTTGGCTGAGGATTTGTCTCTCGAAAGAAAAGAGGTTGACGTGCCAGCTGTGTAAGAGCAACAGAAAGCTTTTTCAGAATGACAGGCTAAACAATGCTATCTCAAATACTAGATTCATGAACAACATTAAGAGAAAAATAAATGCAGGTCCATGAAAGTTGATACAAAATAGCATACCACTACTATCAAGGTCGCAGGTGCTTCATCTAGAAAGTCTGCTTTCAATCCCATTATATCAGACCACTGGACTTCAATTTTGCTCTTAAGGCCTCCCTCAAGAATTTCCCAAACAAGTTTATGCTTCGCGAAGTAACATTTTGCAACTAGATCTCCTTCATATCGAGAAGTATACTGCCAGCAAAAAAAAGTGTCAGCTACTATTATCCACGCTTTCTGAAACCCCGCATATTTGTATCAATAGAGAAAAAGCAAATTTATTTACCTCCCAGCAGCCTATTTTCAGTAAGGAAGCAGGAAAATTAGAAGCCTTGAGCTTGTCCGTAGCCCCGGAAGCACTGCCTTTGATGTTACTTTTCTCTTGAAATCTGGAATCATCATTAGGAACAGATCCCGAAGTAGATGGTTTGCCTTGAGAAAGCCTCATTTGGATTAACTCCAGAAGTGATGGGCTCTTTCTCAGCCTCAAACCCAATGGACTAGGCTCCTCAAGTGGATTGTATTGCGAAGGCGGGGCTGGAAAGATATTATTTCCAGAAAGAAACTGCATGTGAATAAAAATAGAATTTAATGGGTGTACCATTCTTAACCTTCCTTCATCAGTTATTCACATTGATTTATTCTAAATACTTGATGTGTAGCTAATACTCCTTCAATTTCTCTTTAATCTACACACTTTCCTTTTTGGTCTGTTTTTGTAATCTACACAATGTTGTTTTTTCTATTCTTGGAAACATATTCCATCTACTTTCTCCTCTTTTTCCACCCATGTCATCCCCTTTTTAATATTTTAACCCACTTTTTAATTTCTCTCTCACTTTTCAGTTTGTCTCTCCACCTTTTCCGTTTCTCTCTTATAGTTTTGGACTTTCTCCTTGGTTCCCCCCAAAGTGAAGTGAGTAAACTAAAAAGAAATGGAGGGAGTAGTAGTTTTTATAAAAAAATCTAGACAAACTGCATCTGATTGTTAGAATCAGTTGAGATATTAATTTAATAGAGTCAAGATTACGGACCTCTTGTACACCCCCTCAAAAGAAAAAAGAAAAAAAGGGACCTCACGTCTTCTTTGACAGAATTACATTACTATATTTGACATGATCATGGTAAATCTGGGATAGGTATGTCTGACTGGATGAATCTTTATTGTGTTAGTATCTGACTCAGCATGATGGTGTAGTGTCCTTATTCCATCCATATTCTACAAATAGTTTTTCCAGAGATAGACTTAGAAAAGTTTCCAGGTGCATGCACTATATGAAAAAACAAATTTATCACAAAAATAAATAAATAGAGTGAAGACTAAAAAAGGAGCAATTTTGGTTCTTAAGAGTGAAGATATATATATGAGCTACCTAAAACTTGAACTTGTGACCTTCAAGTTCAAGATACACTTACTATTGTACTAACCACTAGATCCCTAGAATCAATGTAGTATTTTATGGGATCTATTGTTTTTAATGCTTTGTCAAGCGGGGCCACGTGCCGCACTTCTAAAGGGTGAATACGCCACTGACTTCCCCCAAGCTCCATGCCAGTCACAAGCCTGTTCAACAGTTTTCACCATTCGTCAATCACCAAAAAAAAAATTGTCTATGAGATACCACTATAGAGCTTTTCTTATAACTATATTCCTCCTCAGATAGTCAACCCACTCAAATAAACCACCTCAAATAGAAGCCACGTGGCAAAATAACAATAATAATTAGTCTTTTTCCTCAGACAGTGTCGGATCATGAGACATTAGAGTATTTTTTTCCTACTCCTAAATAATTCCGCTCTTGCTTTAGTTGGGCTTTTCAAAGAAAAAGAGATCTGATTGATCTTCAATTTCTGGAAAAATGATCTCGCTTTTCTTCCTTAATTGAATCGAATTTAGTGCCCAGAGCATCAGCCCATCCATTAATGGCGGTGGAAGAAGATGGTGTGAGAATAATGACGGCGAAACTCCGACGAATATAGCAGGGGTACAGTACTGGGGAAAGCAAGATGAAACCCAATTTTGCAGATTTAAGATAGTATAGTGTCACACTTGATCCTAATCATCTGTAATTTACTACTACTGTTGATGTTTCCCCTATATTTCATAAAGATTGTATGTGGCTCAATGAAGTGGTGGGTGAGTGGCTTTGGAGTAATTTTGTGGGTCGGCACCAGTGGTTAGAGTGGTATAGGCCGGCTGTTTGGCAGTGGTGACAGTTGGGATGGTGGGTCAAGTGGTTGATGGGCGCAAGGCAACACTAGTGGTTGAAGGATATAGAGAGATTGAAGTGAGGTTTTGAACTCCATTCATGAAACTTGGAGACTAGAGGAGAGAGGATCAAATGAAGGTTAGTGGGTCAAAGAGAGATTGATGGATAATTAGGATTAATATTGATGGATAATTAGGATTATTAAACTACCAAAGTTATACTTCCTTTAAAACTAAGGGCATATTGTACATTAAAAAAAAAAAAAGGTATATGGTGAATTATCAAAACATCGAGGGCATTTGGTGAATAAACCGAAAATTGGGGTTAGTTGGTGAAATTCCGTAAACAAAAACTATAGGCTGAGGAGTCAAAAGAAATTACCTTCACATAGGCCCAAGTATAAAAGATCTAACACTTTTTAGATGCATGATGTCCATTCAATAAGAGAACATGATATCAAGAACTTTCACCATCAACCATTTTCAATTCCATGGACTAAACTAAATTAGTAAATTACAACTAGTTGGATGAAGGTCACAAACTATTTTACTGATGTGGTAACCCAATCCAACATAAAGGTGTCACTTTCACGATTAGCTGATTACAGTCTTCCAACTGAAAGGTTAAGAATTATATTAAGACCAATAAACACCAACACAATATGAAGACTTTGGTGAACTCATCTAAAATGTGATTTATACCTCACTACACTAGTCATATTAAAAATGTGTTTGGGAGTTCGTCTTCGAACTAAGAGGTTAAAAATCTGAATCCTAACTCGCCTTCACACCTCCCTCCGATTCCTAATTTCATCGAATTCGATCACCAAATCATCAAAATAACAGAGTTCTCCTTGTTTCAATCAAATACATTTCTTTTACGCCCATTTTGAAAGCCAAAAATCCAACCACCAGTCCGCCACGCCGAAGCGCCAAAAATAGATAACTTCACTAATAACCGAGCTGCTATGATTAACTTCCACCACAAAATGAATACCTAAAACTATGCATTTATCAATATCAAGTAAAACAACAAACAAAGATATAACTCAAATCACAAGAAAACTAACCCTAATTTCTTCAGTTTACACTACTCCAAATCTAAGTTTGCTCAATAAAGCAACTAATCAAAGCAACTTTCCTAAATCAACTGAAAAAACAAATCAAATAAAAAACAAAGATTAACCTGATCAGAAGACGAAGATTGTTTCTGCTTCTTACAAAAAGGACCATGTTCATCAACCAAAGAATCCTCGATCTCCAATTTCACCGGAATCATTTCTCCGACAACCGTCGACGGCCGAATCTGCCGTTGCCGATCCTCGAAACTCGCGAAATGTACCATTGAAAATTCACAAAAATGGATGAAATCAAACTCAAAATCAAAATCGAAAATTTGAAATTGAAAATCGCAATCGAAATTGAAATCGAAATCTAGTGCGAGTTCTGAGAATCGGAGGAATCTTTTGGGGGAAAATTTCTAGGAAAATTGAAGAGACGGGTGAAAATTAAGTGAAGAGATTCGCAAAACCCTAGATTTTTATATATGGGGTGGCGTTTTCCTTCACGGAAAGTCAGGTGGGTTAGGGGTAAAATTGGAAATTCAAGTGTGTGAAAACGGTGATGATGGGCACGTGTGAAGGTTGGGTCAGAAGAAGAGGTGTTTTGGATTATGTGGTTAAATTACTAAAAACACCCTAATTTTAGTGCTAACTATTTGTGGAGTTGTGTAGTTTGATTGTGGAAGGGTGTTTTGGGGATTTTGGTTGTAGTTTTAATGGATAATTGTGGGACCCAAATGGGTTTATTGGGATGTGAGAGGAAATAAGGTGACAGATCATTGAATTATACAAGTTGGCAATGGTTGGAACCATGGAAACAATGGATATGATATTTATATGTCTTGGATTTATTATTTTATTGCTTTTTAAAAAGTGATTTTCTATGTGATGAGTTGTGTGTGAGATAGGAAAATCAATTTGTATTGTCAAGTTGTGTGTCTTGTGTGTAGTGTATATTTCAATGGAAAGGGGATTGGTGAACTTTGGAAAAGAGAATGATATTATAATTTTTTCCCTTTGTTGAGTATAGATATCAAGCATATATATTATATATAGAGAACACTTCCAAAGAAACATTATTATGCCTTTGTTGGAAAAGGGATTGGTGAACTTAAAGCTTATCATTGTGCTTTAATATTTTCTCTCAAAAACATATTTTAGTGTCTTTTAGAGTAATTATTCATAGATTAAAAATAGGAAAATTTGCCAAAATAAACCTTTTAAAGGTTCAATTTTGCGAAAAAAAAACCTTATAAAGCATTCTTTGCGAAAAGAAACCACAAACTTAGTTTTTCTTGCAAGAAGAAACCTATTCCCATTTTCCGATGTGTTTTTTCTCAATTCCGGCGCTGACCCTTCTATCTTTTTTAACCCCCTATTTCATTAACTGCAGCACCACCCCTATGCATCTCAAAAACCACACCGGAAAATGGAAATAGGTTTCATCTTGCAAGAAAAATTAAGTTTGTGGTTTTTTTCGCAAAGAATGCTTTAAAAGGTTTTTTCTCGCAAAATTGAACCTTTAAAAGGTTTTTTTTGACAAATTTTCCTTAAAAATATTTGTATTCTATATTTTTTGAATTGATTGGAAATTGTTGTATTGTGAATTCATAATATCGAATTAAATTATGTAGACAACGAATTTTCTTTTTTAAATTTAATAAACTGCTCATTAGTAAATAAATAAGTTAATTTAAGGCTCTGCACTCCTCAACTTATAAAAATAAGTTTCAGCAAATATAAGTCAAGTTCAATTAAATTGGTATATAATGATAAATGTTTCACTTATTTTTAAATGGAGAAAATATATTTTCTTTTTCTTTTAATAAGGTATAAAGATTACTTATGTCCATCTATTATTGTGTTTGCACTTTCATCACTTCATTTCAATAAATAAACTATAAAGTCTATCTAGTAAATTTCGTAATAGTGACTTTATGTGTTCAGCTTTGTTTTTAAAAAACACATTTTTAAATTAAAAGGAAGAAATAAAACATAATTTGCCTCACTTCTTCCTTCTTTTAAATACTATGCACGCGATACTTGTGAAAGCATATATGTATAATAGAGATAGAGATATAGTTATCTTTTTTTTTTTTTTTTTGTTTAATTAATGCAGGTAGTGAACTTTTTTTTTCTTTTTTTATCCTTTTTTTATTTTTTGGTGTTCCCATAGGTTGCCTTATCTTTTAAATATTCCATCCACCCCATTTCAACATATTCATTTTTCCCTTCCTCTCTCACTTTCAACAAATCTACAATCATGTTACATGGAAAATCATTTACCAATGTAAAATCATTTTTCATTGAGGATATATTCCGTCAAACTAAACACAGCCCAAGTCCCTAAAGCATCCCTAATTTGATCCTAGAAACTGCTTCGCATCACTGGGCATACTTAAATTCAATTGGTTACAAACAAAAAATTTCCTTCATATAATCATACAATTACAAGAATGTGGTGAACAGAAGGATAAGAACTAAAGACATCTTGAATGTAAATGATAAACTAGAATAAAAGCATAATGCTAAACATGATTAGGATATTACAAAAGAGATTGATGATTTTCATCAAGTGGGAGATGTTGCCTCCACTATACTTTCCTGTTTACTTTCAGGTATGGCAATGCCCCAATCACATTGTCGTAATCACTCCTATCAACTTGAATCTGTGCATAAAGTAAGGGGAAAAGAAAGAGTCAGATTCAAGCACAGAAAAAAAAAATATCAACACTGCATTAGCAAAACTTACTATAGGCAAAGGATAAAGTTTGGCCAGAATAACTAGTTTCAGTAACTCAGCAAGGGAAAACCTAAATCAACATTCTACGTCAAGATCTAGTAAAATGGGTAAAAAAAAGGTCTCACAGTGTTTTCGTGTAAAATGGTCTCAATCATGACTTGTTCACATTCTATCGGCAATGTTGACTACTTCCTTTGTTTCAAAATACTTAATACATTTTGACTTTTCCACTATTCACACACTCTCATTTAACTGTGATTTGTGAATTTTATGTAAGGCAAAATAATAATCATGTGGGATCTTGTTAGACTCGTCTCAGCATATAATTTCGTAATATCAACTTTCTGTAATTTTTACTTAAGCAATTAAAAGCGTGTCGAGAGAAATGTGTCAAGTATTTTGAAACAAAGGAAGTATAAGGTTGAAAAAATCACTAGTTTCAGCAAAATCAGCAAGGGAAGAGAAAAGGAAAGCACGTCCAACGTTAACAATGAAGACCCCTGAAGAGACAATTGAAAATAAGGTTCTTTCCTCCTAGATATATCTATAAGTGAATGAGAGTTAATAGTTAATACAACGCAATATAACTGATTTGCTCCTTCGATAAAGTATAATTGCTTTTCTAGGTTATCTTTACTTTCTCAACTTGTTCTGTTTCTCCTGCTACAGAAACAGAGATTTGGAATTTAGGAGGCTTGACAAGCTGGTTGACTATCACCAATAGTGAAGTTCGGAGTGATATATCTGATTAAACAAGCTGGTTGTAAGAGGATCCATTTCGAATTCAACCTTATTGATCCTATAAGTACCAAATCTTACAAGAGGAAAGTGGTATTTCTGGAAAGAAAATTAGATTATTCTAAGTTCAAGGTTCATATCAAAGATAAGGGAAATAGGTTGTTAACTACAGAGAAAGGAGTTGAGCACTAGCCTTTCTTTTTGAATTATATCAATGCTATGAACTGAATCAACTGATATATGGAGTAGGGGTATTTCAGGAATAGTTTTATAAATTAATATAGGGTTAATTAAGGAAGAAGTACTATATATATACAGCTTATGTAAGAGGGACAGTCATGTTGAAAATTATTTAGTAAATTGGGTGAGCTTTTAAGAGTTCAATTGGCAGATAATCAAGCCTCTCGAAAGTCTGAATATCATTTACATTTGCAATTTTTACTCTTATTGGTCAACCAGAGTTCATTTTTTCCATTAATTTCTCCATTTTAGCACTATAATCTGTCCAAGCTAAGTGAGTTCTTAGCAATCAACCACACAAAAAGTTAAGAAGACACATAAAACAAGGGTTGTTAGGCATACCAATCCCATCCTAACTCTCTCAATACTAAAGAAGGAAAAGAAAGAAAATGGAAGAAACGTAGAGTGTGAGACGAGATCATTCTATCGAAATAATGTGTACAAATATTAGTTTTGGTTTCTGTATAGTAGAACATCCATTTTTGTTTAGACTTCAACATACTTTAGGTTCATATTAGAAAGAGATAAAGTTCCCTTCACCATCAGACAATAGCCACTTCTTATCTTTCCCCTCATGCCATTTCTGGCTCCCTACATGGCCACAGCCAAACTAAGGTAATGAAATATAACCCCACTCTTCTATTAACCCAAATTTGGTTTCAGGCATTAAAAGATTGTAATGGTTATGTAAAAAGTCTAATTTTGCGATCTGACGCCTTAAATGCTATCTCAAGTGTCCAAACTTGCTTCACGATATTAGATATATGAGAAGAGAATCCACTTTGCATGCTACTTAGTTGACATAGTTACCTTCAAAAGACTCCCTGGGGTAAATGTAATATTTCACTACCATTTCCCTGAATTCTATGAAGCAGATGAAATAACCAAGGTCCTTAGCTATTCCTTTAAGCTTTGACTTAGGCAACTTGACCCACAAAAGCTATGAATTATACCACAAAGATATCCTCAACATACATACTTAGCCTTCAAGCCAAATTCTACAAACATAATTAATTGCGAAAGGGCTTATTAACGAAAAAAAGCCACTGCAACAATAAGCTCTCCACTCTACCAAGTAAATATACTTGAAAACTGAGCCTCAAACATCATATGACATGAGGCTTTCCGCGTTATTCATCAGCTTACATACCCCAAATTCAATTAACATTGACATTAGATACAAGTCAGCTGTAGGATTTGCTAACTACAATTTACATTTAGCGCAGCTAAACGGAGTCACAAAACTCAAAGAAACGCCATCAGCATTTCTTAATCTTATGCTAAAAAGACTGCTTTTGAACTGTTAAATAAGAAAAAAAAGAATTTTGTCTACCCAGTAGATAATTTACCCAACGCAACAGTGTTAATAATTATGTAATTGTCTATTTTACCCGGTGAGTAGATGTATAAATCTCCGTAAAGTAACATAGTTTATATAAACCCCAATTTCACTTGCATAACTTAGCATATTAAACACAATCTTAAGACCAATATGAGTGTCACAGAACTAGTCACATTTACCCCTGAATTACTTACATTCAGATACCAATGACATCAAATTCTGTAAAAATGCATCTTAACATAAAAAATTTGAGACAATTACCATTTTAGAGAGACGAGTTTTCCTCTTAGTATTCTTCTTAGCAAGAAGATGCTGTTTCCCAGCTCTCCTCCTCACAATCTTCCCTTTTCCAGTGACCCTAAATCTCTTAGCTGAGGCCTATAAAAAAAATCCAAAATTCACCCAATAAAACACACAACTAAACAAAAAAACCCATAATTCAAAATTCAATATTTCCACGAAAATGAAGAGAGAGAAAATCAATTAAGAGACCTTATGAGTCTTCATCTTGTACCCTTTAGCAGCAAAAACAGTGAAAGAAGGAGAAGAAGTTGATGCAGGAGAATCAACGGTTGAGATTCTCTTATGGAGAGAAATGGGTTGAAGCCCAGATGATGAAATGGAGTGAGAAGAGCTGAGTTTTAGAGTGTAGTTAAGGTGTTTGTTGAAATGCGTGAGAGAGATTCCTTTAGCAGCAGTGCATCGAGTTGTGGGAGGAGAGAGAGTTGAGGTTTGAAATGAGGGTGATTTTAGTGAGAGAAATGTTGTTGTTGCGGAAGCCATTGCCATTATTGTATTCGCCTCTCGAGAGGAGGGAAAGGAGAGGGTAAAAGCTTGGAGGAGTTTAGTTATGGAGGTTGGGTTTGCGGATAAACTGATTATATGTGAGGATATGATACATACGTGTCAGGTGTCACGTATGTGACTTCGGGGTGCTACTATGCTAGTGAGTAGTGAGTGGCTGGCTCATGCAAATTATTCGAGTTTGAGTTTGGTTTCATATTTTTTTGAATCGAGTATTGCTAATTTTAAATTAGGACGTTTGTGAATAGACTTGATATAGAAGTATTGTTTAATTGTAATTAATGTATTTTACGATTGAAACTAAACTTAATAGCAAAGTTTGCACATATTGGGGAAGATTTCAAAATCTAGTTAAGTTCTATTGTAATTTAAATTTGAAAACTTGAAAGTTCGAGTCCTGACTCAAGCTAGTGTGTGGCTAATCAACCTCGAGCTCGAACTCGATTAGGCTTGAGTGGTCTTTAGTTTTGCTCTCTGAAACTATGCTTTGCTTGTTCGAAAGGCCGTTCGCATCTAGCGCGATTCATTTTGCACTGGTAATAACCCTATGTGTGCCCATGTCAATTATCAAGTAACGAAAAAAATAATTTTTTGATTGGAATAATAGATTAATTAAGTGAAATGAATATTTAATTTTTTAAAATGTTGAAATATCTATTATATACTCCCTTGATGTCAATTTATTTATTTATTTAACATTGTGTAATGTCTCAAAATACTTTGCTTATTTTCCTTTCTTGGGTTGGGACAAGATCACAATTAACAACTCATTGTATCTATCTTTCTCCTTCATAAACAATTACATATTATTTCATCACATGTACATTTCCCCTACCTAGTTTTAAAAAAATTGCTCATTATCTTCAATCACATTTATTTTGTTCTCTTTCCTCAATATTGTTCCATAATCAAGGTTTCACAAATTTCAATTTTTTTGCATGAAGAAAAAACAATATTGAGATTCTTGGAGGATTAGTAAGCAAAAGTGAGGAGATGAATATGAGCACCAAACCTCTTGAATCAAGAACTAGTAATTCATCTAACACCAAGTAGACATTGAATAACTAGTTCCAGAATGGAAATAGATTAACCACATCGCAAATCACACAAGAAAGAAAAATGTTTCAAAATTTGCATTTCAAAGATGAGACGAAAAATTATCATTATATGCTATTCATGTGAAACCTAAGCTATCCTCATCAATTACATTTCGCGAGCTAAGATTACATACAACGTAATAAAGAGTTACAAGCAAAAGCTGAATCGAACTCCCTCTCCCGCAGAATAGAGCACGATCCCACAGTCATGGGTGAACAATTCCACAGTCGTCGTTGTGGAATACAAAAGCATACAAACCCTATTGCACATATTCAATAGATTTGAAGCTTCTTATCATATCTAAAGTGCACATTGCGATGGATTTCTTAACTGTTTTCAAGTTGGCCATATTGGACAACCATTTCTTATCATCACTTCTTGTCAAATCCAAATTGGCCATTATCGAACAACCTTCCTTTCACTCTGTCTGATAAGAGATAACTACCCTCTTCCATATATTATGACCTTGATATTATAGCAATAGATTCCCATTCCAAGCTGCATATGATATCCTACAGGTCAAAATAAAGATCATTAGGCTGAATTACTAGCTTTTATTTGTGCGATGAATCTTTAAAATGTTGTCATATTTAACCAAATACTTACAGAGTAGTTTTGCTTGTCAATGTCAAAGCTGTTGATAGCACAGGGTTCTTCCAAGAGTTCAATTGGTTCCGCACCTATTTAACACATTCAGCAAAAATTCAGAACTTGAAGGAATCAAGAGCTTTTCCTACTTGTAAAAAATATCAAAATTAACACCACAAAGCTTCTATCTTATGGAACATTTAGGATATTAAATAATTTGTTTGCTCTTGTTTTTTCCTGGTGAGTTGTTACTTGTTAATAAGTTTCCGAGATCTTATGTTTCTCATGCTCATCACTTCTTAATTATTCGCTGTCTCCTGCAGGTAGAGACAGAGCTCATGACGAATGAACTCATCTTCCCTCCCTCTGAGGGGCCACATTTACTTGAGGATTATTTTTAAGGAACTGAAAAAAAAAATATTTTGAAGGAACAAATTTCCTAAAAGCAGTTAAAAGAAAAACGTAAATTTTTGAATTAGCTCCTGATGATACTGTACACGTAAAATCAGAGTGGGGAATATTTGTTCCTGGTCAAGAGTGAACCACTAACACTCCTAAGTTTTTACTGAACTTATTAGCACTAGTAAGTAAGCAGTTCCATTCCGGACCTAAGAAAAAAAGGTCCACGCTACCAATTCTACGACCAAAGAAAAAAAGCTCCACGCTACCAATTCTACGAGGACAATATCACAGATATAATTTTGAAAAGCGCTGCAGCATAGGTATCTATTTAAGCTAAACTCCAACATTTATCTTTAAATTTAACCACTTTGTACTTTGACACCATTCACAAACTCCACTTCGAGTCTTTGACCATCATTTGCGACTTATATGCAATATGCAAACAAACAAAAAATGCATGTGGGGTCTTGTTAGATTATTGATGATTATAAATATTAATGGACAAAGTTATGTGTTAGTAAACGTGAAAGTCAAACTGTGCCGATTAAAAAATAACATAGGTCGTATTAGGAAAATCGATCGTAAAATTTTCACCAACATGGCATTAATGGAGTTGTTCTTTATGTTATTTAGTTTATGGTATCATTTACACTTTGTTTGGAATTTGGATAGCATTTGTGGAGGCCGGAGGGAAAGGGAAGTGAGGGGAGGGAAAGCTTGAGCTCCAATTTTCCATCCAAATATTTCCAACTGTGGAGGGATATGATTTATTAAAGGGGGAGGAAAATAAATCCCTCCAATTCTTTCCCTGTCCCCCTCCCTGTACCATATCGAAACAAGAGAGCATAAATCTCTCACTTTCCCTTTCCCTCCAAATCTTCCTATCCAAATACAATGTAAGGGTGAAATGTATAGGGTTGAAATTTAATTTATAAATAAAGTAGATTATTAATTTCAAATAGATTATGATATTTGTCAAAAAAAAAAAAAAAAAAAAGATTATGATATAAATGTGTTCTACTGTTTAGGGACAAAACAATGAAATATTAGCATGCATCCCTGAGCTCTAGAATATCACTTTTACATGCAAGAATTCAGGAGAAGAACGTGCTACAACATTTTAGGTGTGAGATTTAAAGTGAGAAGGCGAGAATCGGTATAAGAGATTGGAAGGAATGAAAAAGTAATAAGCCAATATCATCTCACATAAAATGAAAAAGAAGAAAGTAATAGGCCAGTATAACATGCCAATACCTGGTTCAAGAACAGCTAGAATCCCTTCTTCAGAGCACATCATTACAGGTAGCACCCTTGACGCGCTCATACTGGCAGTATTTGACAACTCTAAGTGGCAGTCAAACTGCACCTCCCATACTTCACTTTCTGAAATAGGATTGGCTGGTCGCTCCCCAATCCCAACTCCAGAAAGAATAATTGGCTGTTGTGGCCACCTTAGGTCCCAAGCAAACACAGTACCGGAGGATCCCCCTGCCTTCAGACATTATCAGATAAGAAACGAAAAAAAATAGAATAAAGGTTCGCTCAGCCCTTGTTACTTAATACATAGATCACTGTATACAAATTTGAATCTCAAGTGCCTTCAGTGACATCCAAGAAAAGAAAGATTCTGAAAGATGTGCAAATTTTTATCATCTGCAAATTCCAAATTCCAAGCATGCTTGACGGAGGAGATCTAAACATGAAGCTGAAAGTAGCTGCTAGTGCCATTTTAAGCTTTTTCCCTTATCCTTGATCATTATTCCCATAAAGTTAGAACAGGCGAAGAGAAAGATACTCTCCTCCTCACAGTTCTGCTATCTCTCCCCCAATCAATGCAACCCTCACTCAACATAGTGAATCTTAGAGATTTGCAGCTTTACCATAAGCTTTACATAAACTACTTCCCACTTATGTCTCTTCATATTAATCAAAATTCCATTCCCAAACTGCAACAGTGCAACACATTAACCGCAGCCATAATACAGGTCACCCTGTGGAAGCTAAGTTTACAAGCAGCTGGACATTAAGGCAGAAGCCATGCAGAAGGGAAACTAAAGAAAGAAGACATAAGCAAGTTGCCAAAGCTTCTGCACGTAAGCTGACAAGTGGCAACAACCAAACTATACCGTTCACATGGGTTGCAGGTGAAGATATAAATTCTACATAGTACGTTAATTTCAAAAATCGTCAGAGTAGAAAGATGGATCTAGCTACTAAACAGTAACATCCAGCAAGACATCAGCCAACAGCCAATTTGCTCCAAGATAAAATAACAAAACCAAATCATATATATTAGTACATTACTCCTTTCATTCCATAGTGATGTTTCCACTTTACTTCTATTCCATTCCAGTTTGTTGTTCCCATATGAAACATTTCCTTTTATAGCCTACATTTTACCCCCCAAATGCCTCCCCTATTGGGTCTCACTTACCCCACTAACTCCACCCGCCCAGTTATTATCATTAATAACCCCTAAATCCCCCCACCTAATGGGTCCCACTCAACCTATTAACTCCACACACACTAATCTACTTCCTCCATTCGTTTTTAGTCCTACCACAGACTTTTGACACTATTAATACATTCTACATCCAAATTGTAGAGCTGTCTACTTAATTGTATTGCACAGCGATAATATGGCATATTAGGCAAAAGTATGTGAGATTGAAGTCAATAAGAAGACTTTGTGACAGCAATAAGATTAGAATTTAGAAGAGAGTCAAGAGACCATCTTACCATACAAGTGTGCTTCCTTGATGGATGAATATCGATGGAATGCACAACTCCAGAAGCAGCTTTTTGAGGCCTGCAATATTATTTCTGTCAAAAAAACATTTCAAAGTTTCATATAAACTTACTATCTAATAAACTCTTGTTTTTATTATGAAATGAACAAATCCACTGTATTGCCGATTCCTTGCCAATTTTTCTTCATAGTCCATCAGAAAATGAATGATACCAGCTAGGCATTTCCTACTATAATTTCAGCATGACAACATGGTATATAACAAACTTCTGATAAATCTGATATTATCATATCCCTAGCACTAAGATATCTTTTCAACTCATCCAGCTAATCTTCGCTTCTCATTAACGACCGTGATGATTAAGGAATCCTTTATAATTCATGCTTTCCAAAATCTAGAGACTTAAAACTTGCCCATGTTAGACACCCTACATGTTTATTTAGACTAGAAACCCAAAACTCCTCCATTATTCGACAACAACCACAAACACATCAACACAACACGTTTTCCTCCAAAAGCCGATAGAACCTGATCCTAACTAATTTATATGTAACCTCAAGTAACTTGCCCTCACCTAGCACTTTCTAGTTCTAAACTATTAATTAAAGTGGGTTTTCATTTCTTATTTAGAACAAAAGAACCTCACAGCTAACAGCAGATAAGACATTTTTAACACTAAATATTGATCAAAATGCAAATTAATACAAACCTACATGTCTAAAATGCTAGCCAATCACTCCATTGCAAGTACATGTAACACTTATTCATACCATATTGCCAATCACCAATGATCAAGAACAACATTATCATAAGCACAATCCAAAATCTAGAATTCAATGTACAACATTTTCTCACCAGTTATTCTTAAACTGCAATGCAGGCTCACCAGGCTTCCTCCTCTGATCCCACCACTGAAGACTACACCCCAATCCACCAGTGGCAAACTCCATGGGAGACGCCCATTTTACGGCGGTATACGAAATGAGCCCGTTGCTATCGAAAACCCGCCTATGATTAGCCTTCCCACCCCCAAAATTCACCAAATTCACCCTCCCATCTTCCCCAACACTCACACATTCTCTCTCCAAAACGTCAATACAAGAAATGGGTCCAACGTGAAAATCATTATCCTGCAAAAAGAGGGACGAATTGAGGGAAACCTCGCCGGAAGAAGAATAATTAGGAGAGAGAAAGTTGAGGGAGCCTGAGAAAGTGGAGAAAGCAATGAGGGATTGAGAGGTTTTGAGAGATGAGGTTCTAGAGAGAGAAGGGGAGGATGAGAGCGGAGAGAGAATGGGTTTAGGGTTTTGGGAATTTGTGAATTCGAGAGAGTGGATTTCAATGGCGGAAGAAGAAGAATTGGGGTCGAAGAGAGAGAAAACGACGAATTTGTCAAAGGCGGAAAATGGAGGTAGCCAACGAACTGCGTCGATGTATTTCGATTGTGGGAGACGATGGATTTGGAAGTTGTGGTGTTGTTGGGTTTGGGATTGGATTACCGCCATTGTTAGGGTTTTTCAAGGTTTTAGCAAAATGTTAGGAAGCTCAGTATTGAGTCTATTGACGATCTATGTATGCCAAAATTTTTTGAAGAGATGGTGAAAAAACAACACAAGATACGTTATGCCAAAATTTACTCTTTTTTTTTTAGGGGAACCAAAATTTACTCTTAGTTTTACCTCGAGTTATGAAAAACATCTAATTACTAGATGTTAGGGATAAAATTATCAATTTATATGGAACAAGAAAATTAAAGTTGTCAGTCAAATGAAAAGGTGACCTCGAAAAATGTAATGCTAACAAATAATTGTTCATGCAACTACAAATAGTATTCGTGTAATTATAAATAGTGTTTATGCAAGTAACAAATAGTATTCGTGTAATTATAAATAGTGTTCATGAAATATAAATAGTGTTTACAAATAGCGTCAGTCTAATAAAAAGTTGTCAGCCTAAGAAAAAGGTTGACCTAGAAAAATGCAATGTTAACAAATAGAATTCATGCAACAACAAATAGTGTTCATGTATTGTAAGTAGTATGCAACTAACAAATACTACCTCCGCCGTATTTTTTTAGTTGCACCATTTGCTTTTTGACAACTATTCATCAACCAACTTTGTTAAACTATCTCACACCATTATATAAGAAATAAAACATAGTCAAATGGGGTCTTGTTAGATTCGTCTCAATGCGAGGATTCCAAATATCAATTTTTTATAATTTTTACTTACACCCAATAAGAGATATTAACATTCAAAGAAGCGTCTCGACAAATGTGAAAAAGCAAATGGTGCAACTAAAAATATACACAGGTAGTAGTGTTAAGTGTTTTTATATTAGATGTTTATCATAGCTCTTTTACATCGGAGTTAGCCTAAAGATGTTTTCAGAACTTTTATATCTAGATACAGATATAGATACAACTAAGGGCGATGATGAGACTGACCTGTTCGTGAACAGTTCGAGCTCGGCTCGATCAAAGTCCAGTCAAAGCTCGGCTCATTATGGCTTGGCTCGAGTTTGAGTTCGCCTCAAGATCTTAACGAGCCGAGCTGAGTTATGACAAGCTCGGCCCGAAACGCTTGTGAACAAGCTCGGTTACCTTTATGTATATATATATATATATATATATATATGTAGGGGCAGGATCACATGAGGATGCTCCTTACAAGAGAAATGAGAATGAATCTCAACCACACAATTGGAAGAGTTATAACACTTGTTCATTAGAGTTATACCCCCAAAAAAAACTTCGAGGCTAAAAAAAATTTTTTTTTTTTGAGTTACATCACTTTTTCATTGGAGTTACATCACTTGTTCATTGGAGTTATAGCGCGTAAAATCCATTCTCATTTCTCATGTAAGTATGCATTCTCATATGAACTCACTTATATATATATATATATATATATATATATATATATATATATATATATATATATATATATATATATATATATATATATATTACACAATAATAAGTTAATAGTTTATTGTCAAAGAATAAACTCAAAAACAATAATATTAAAAAAGAAATATAAAAGACGAGTAAACTAATGATAATAATAGGTTAACCTTGTTCTTGAACAGTTCGATAACAGCTCGGTCAAAGCTCGGCTCAGTCAAAACTCGGCTCGAGTTCGAATAAACTTAAACGAACACAAGCCGATCTAACAAGAGTTCGGGCTCGGCTCAATCAATAAGCACCCCTAGATACAACTATGCAACTACAAATCCATACAATTGAGTATGTCCGTCGAACTTATCTAAACTTGTCTGAACTTATTTTTTCTTATAATAACGGAAAATAAGGTGAACATATATAACACACCCATAATACGATTGCACATCCACTAACATAAGTTTGATCACCTAGATATAGTGTTTATTCATCAATTTCTTAATAATCAAGTTTGATAGATTATTGTAAATATGCACAACCATCCAAATATAATACTAAGATGGTAAAACAATTTTTTTAATAATCTAGGAACACCTGAACCTCCATTCTCCTTAATCCTTATCATGGACATCAAAAGCTACTCGATGCATATCCACAATACATGCAATGCACATCCATTGAAATTTTAAGTATGCTCATCTACCCACTCACTCGTACACACTACTCGGTGCATATTAGAATTTGTACTCCTTAATCCTTATCATGGACATCAAAAGCTACTCGATGCATATCCACAATACATGCAATGCACATCCATTGAAATTTTAAGTATGCCCATCTACCCACTCACTCGTACACACTACTCGGTGCATATTAGAATTTGTATTTTTATAATCCCATCAGGCCATCAGCCAACTGTCAACCTAGCCAATACCTCATTGTTCCAAAACTAGACTTAGAGGCAAGTATAAACTTATTGCTCTTAAGCTCTCTCCCTTGAAAGACAGGAATCCCTCTCTTCCCCTTCAAAAGAGAACCCTACCACTTGATCGACCTCCGCTGCGGCGGCCGCCCTCCTCTACTCATGGCCGAGGAGATTTCGGATATTGTATCTAACCTTCATATTGATGATGAGGAGCACCAGATCCTTGACTTTGATGCTATTAACCCTAATCCCAAGACCTCAGTATCAATTTTGTTGTTAGGAAGACTGCTTACCGAATGATCATTTAACATGGATGCATTTAAGAGGACAATTTCTACTGTTTGGGCGCCAAGCCACAGACTACTTATTAGGGTTCTTCGACCGAACCTATTTGCGTTCCAATTTTTCCACTGGCATGATATGATGAAAGTCCTTGATGGTCACCCATGGTGCTTCGACAATATGCTAGTTCTATTTAAGGAAGCAGACGGAGACGAACCCCCGATCAGGTAACATTAAACCAATCCCCCTTCTGGATTAGGTTAAAAAATTTGCCTTTCAATATGCGATCATATGACGTAGTTAAAGCTTTGATTGGCAATATGGCTGAAATTATTGAAATTGAAGAAGATGTACTAGGTTATGGTAGGTATCGACGTATGAAAGTTATGTTAGATACTACTAAACCCTTATGAAGATATAGAAAACTTAAAGATAAGAAAGGCAATGAGATTCAAATTGATTTTGCATTTGAACGTCTTCCTTTTTTTCTGTTTGGCATGTGGTGTAATGGGGCACTCAGAAAAAAATTGTCAGGTTGTGCTCGAAAAGGATAAGTGTGAGAAGTTGGGGTGGCATTTGGGGATTAAAGCTACCCCTCGAAAAGGTAGAACAAAGGAGATTGAAGAAGAGAAAAAATATAGAAATTGTAAGAATGTGTTGTTTGATGCTGTGAGTGTTTCGAGGAGTGAGAAGATTGAAGGTATGGGGAATTTAACTCTCTCAAAAAAATTTGTACCACACGTGGAGTGCATGGGGTCAAAAAACCATGCAGCTTCGTGTCATGAAGGTGAGGTAGATGTTATTCCTTCACCCACTGTTATTGTTCCTATTGCTGAGTCACAAATACTACCCCATCTTGATGTTGGACCAAGTTCAAAGGAGGGTCTAATAGATCTTCATAAACTCCTTCTTAATGTTGCCCCAAGTTCAAAGGTTGTTGTCTTTGTGTTTC
Organism: Beta lomatogona; assembly: GCA_947646795.1. Lineage (NCBI taxonomy): Eukaryota > Viridiplantae > Streptophyta > Magnoliopsida > Caryophyllales > Amaranthaceae > Beta > Beta lomatogona. The sequence goes on along the minus strand of CANSNZ010000033.1, from coordinate 78,451 downwards.
AGAGTGTAAAATAAGTGAAAGGAGCGAAAGCTCGAGGGTGGAAAAGATTGGCTCGAGGAGGTATGGAAGAAAAAGGGGTGGTTGAACAAATGGATATGGATCCAGCTATTCGAGATGTAAAGAGACAAATCGGTTGTGTTGCTATGATAGATGAGGATTTGGATGGTACGACGAAGCATTCTAAGCCGAGTCCGTCTCATGATTCAGCTCCTTCTTTTTCGGCGGAGGTTGGTGGTGACAACCCCGCCTAGTATTATGAATATCCTATGTTGGAACTGCTAAGGGATGGGGAACCCTTGGTCAGTTCGGCAACTCCACCGATGGAGTAATTTCTATGGCCCCGATATTGTATTTATATCGGAGACAATGATAAATAAAATGATATTGAAGCTTTGAAGAATCGTTTGCATTTCCCGAATGCTTTTGGGGTGTCTATTAGTAGAAGGAAGGTTGGTGGTTTGTGCTTATATTGGAGAGAGGAAATTCTCTTTTCTTGTCTCTTTTTCTCAACACCATATCTGTGGTGATGTTGAGGATGGGAATAAAAAATGGAGATTTGTTGGTGTGTATGGTTGGGCTAAAGAGGGAAAAAAGTGTCATACTTGGGCTCTTATTCGTCATTCATGCGAAGATACAACGCTCCCGATTCTTTTAGGTGGGGATTTCAATGAAATTTTGAGTTACGAAGAAAAAGGTGGGGCTAATAGAGTTCGTAGAGAGATTGGAATTTTCGTGACACCATGCATGGACGATCTATCTCTTAAAGATCTTAGCTATGTTGGTGTGTGGCATACTTGGGAGCGCGGTCTTTCTCCTTCAAATTGCATTCGTGAACGTCTAGACAGGTTTATTAGTTCCCTCTCATGGCTGGATTTGTACCCAAATTATGTAGCAGAGCACATAATCCGCTATAAATTTGATCACTCTACGATTGTAATATGGTCCAATCTGTACCGTAGGCCCAAGGGGAAGAACCGAAGGTTTTACTTGGAAACCGTATGGCTACTGGACGAGAGCCGTGAGGTTGCTGTCCAATCCGCTTGGGCCAGCTCGAATGGTGAAGCACTGACAGGCCCTATCACTTGTATGGCCCAAAGCCTGATCCGCTGGAGTAGTGAGAAATTAGGGAAGATAGGGAAGTAGATTGAGGCTGCGAAAAAAGAGCTCCAACAAGCTCAACAACATCCCATTTCGGTTGAAAGCAGTAAGGCTGGTGTGGAGTGTGAGAAAAACCTTGATGACCTTCATTCTAAATATGAAGCATATTGGTACTTACGTTCCAGAGTTGCAGAGGTTTTTGATGGTGATAGAAACACAAATATTTCCATCATAAGCCTCTCAGAGAAGAAAAATAAACCTTTTTAAGGGCCTTTTTGATGATGAGGGTCGTTGGTGTGAGGATGGAGATGGAATGAAAATATTTTCACAAATTATTTTTCCTATATGTTTACCTCTACTAACCCATCTGATGTGCAGATTCATGAGGTTTTGAATTCTATTGACCCTGTTGTGACTGATCATTATAATCAGCTGTTATTGAAGCCGTTCACAAAGGATGAGATTTTCTATGCTCTTCAACAGATGCACCTGCAAGGCTCCTGGCCCTGATGGTATGCATGCCATTTTTTATCGACGCTTCTAGCATATTGTTGGTGATGATGTGACTACACTTGTCAGCAATATTTTACATGGTGCTTTATCTCCAAACTATGTAAATCATACTAATATTGATCTGATCCCGAAAGTTATAGATCCAACAAAGGCTGCAGAATTTCGGCCAATTGCATTGTGCAATGTTCTCTATAAATTGGTTTCTAAATCTCTTATGATTAGATTAAAGGAATTTCTTCCTAGTATTGTTACAGAAAATCAAAGGCTTTTGTTCCTGGGAGATTGATAACAGATTATGCTCTCATTGCTTTGGAAGTTTTTCATTCCATGAAGAACAGGAACCGGAGTCGTAGAGCCATTATTGCTATGAAGCTGGATATGAGCAAAGCTTATGATAGAGTAGAATGGGGTATTCTTCGAAAACTTCTTCTTACTATGGGCTTGGATGGGAGATGGGTGAATCTGATACTGAAGTGTGTCTCTTCGGTTTCTTATTCTTTCTTTATTAATGGAGGAGTGTGTGGCTCTGTTACTCCTGATCGAGGTCTACGTCAGGGAGATCCCTTGTCTCCGTATTTGTTCATTTGATAGCTGGCGTTTTCTCTAAAATGATTCAGTGGAAAGTACAGGATAAGCAGATTCATGGGGCTAAAGCCAATCGTAGTGGTCCATAAATTTCTCACCTTTTCTTTGCAGATGACAATTTACTCTTCACTAGAGCTTCCCCTCAGGAATGCACCATCATAGTTGATATTCTCAACCAATATGAAGCAGCATTCGGGCAGAAAATTAACTATGAAAAGTCGAAAGTCTCATTTAGTAGAGGAGTCAGCATCATACGAAGAGAAGAATTGACAAATATTCTGAACATGAGACAGGTGGATAAACATGAGAAATATCTTGGTATCCCCTCTATTTCTGGGTGATCAAAGAGAATTATCTTTTATTCTCTCTTTGGATAGAATTTGGAAGAAACTCCAAGGATGGAAGGAGAAGCTCCTATCTAGAGCAGGAAAGGAAATTAAATTGAAGTCTGTGATTCAAGCCATTTCTACTTATCTTATGGGTGTTTACAAAATTTCTAACTGTATCATCCAAAAGATTCACTCTGCCATGGCTAGGTTTTGGTGGGTAGTTCAGATTCCCGGAGAAAGATTCATTGGGGAAATAGGGATTTGTTGTGTACTTTGAAATATTTAGGTGGTATGGGGTTCAAGGATCTTAAGTTGTTTAACGATGCTTTACTCGGTCGCCAAGCTTGGAGATTGATTCGAGAACCAACCTCACTATTTGCTCGTGTTCTAAAAGCAAAATATTGTCCTAATTGTGATTTGTTGGAACTCTCTCTTGGTTTTTCTTGTAGTTACTCGTGGAGTATAGTATATGGAGTTACAAAGTCTAATTAAAGAAGGTGTGGTGTGGAGAGTTGGTAATAGTGTACAAATAAATATGTGGGATGACCCGTGGGTTGTTGATGAAGAAGGAATATACCTTACTAGTGCTCGAAATAATGCATACACTATGGTGAGTGAATTAATTGACTATGAGCGCATGGAGAAGAAAATTGATATTGTGGAATCGATCTTTAATAAGAGAGACATCAGATGTATCCTTGCTACTCCTCTTAACTGGCTCCTTTGAAAGATGATCTTACTTGGCATTTACTAAGGATGATTGTTATTTGGTGAAAACCGCATATATGCTCGGAACAGGTGGAAATCTTGATAATTTCCACCAAGATTGGGTTGAGATATGGAGTATGGAGGTGAGTCCAAAGGTTCATCATTTCCTTTGGCGCATGTGCTCTCATTCCCTCTCGATTGGAAGCTTGCTCTATCATCGTCATTTGATCGAGGATAATTTGTGTCCTTGGGGTTGTGGTGAGGTTGAGACACAAACCCATGCTATTTTTGAGTGCCCTTGTGTGCGTGATCTTTGGCTGGACAGTGGTTACGATGTGCTGCACCGGAAATCAATCTCCCCCTCTATGTGTGATGCTACGCATAGCTGGCTTGATATTGAGAATAGTATTCGCATCAAAGGTGTGTTCGTTGCTTGGTGTTTATGGGGTGAATGCAACTCTTGGATCTTCAACAACAAGACCACTCCGCATAATGTTTAGCTGGCCCGCGTGTCTAGGCTCGTTGATGAGCAAGGAGCTTATGCTACAAAGATTTATAAGGCTTGAGCTCCGGGTTTACCCTCGAGTAGGCGTAGCTGGGCTGCTCCTCTTGCTGGTGTGATGAAACTCAATGTGGATGCCTCACTTGCTGTAGACGGTTGGGTGGGTATAGGAGTTATTGCTCGTGACTCGTGTGGAGATGTGAAGTTTGCTGCTACCCGCAGCATCCGATCCCATTGGACTGCTGAGATTGCCGAGGCTAAAGGTAGTGAGATGGCTATTCGATTAAGCTTACGGTACGGATCGAAAGATGACTTCGTGGAATCAGATTGTTTAACGGTAATTAATCGACTCTCCAAGCAAGCTATCTTCCTTTCGGATCTTGATATTGTGCTCCATAATATTTTATCCTCTAATTTGAATTTCTCTTCTATTATTTGGTCTCATGTAAAGCGAGATGAGAATTTTCTTGCCCACCATTTAGCTAAGCTAATCCCTTTTGGAGTTGAACAAATATGGGAGAACCATTCCCCTCTGGAGGTGGCTCCTTATATCTTGATGGACAAGTTGTCCATGGAGTAATATTAGCTTGCTTTTCCCCAAAAAAAAAAAATTGCTCTTGAATAGTTTCTTTAAGAGACCAGCATAAATATGCTATTTCCAACTAGTATCTTTTATTTAGAGGCAAAACACAAATACACTTCCCCAAAAATTGTACCTCTAGAGACAAATAAATTTAGCTAATGCTAAATTAAATGATACTTTTAAAAGTCATCATTAATTATTGCCTTAAAGTTTTGCCTCTATGAGATAAGAAACAACAGAAAAGTCAATTAACCTTTAAGAATTTGAGATTACCAGGGGTCTAGGGGATAATTAACGAAGAACAACACAACCAACGTACGATGGAGCTAATGGTCGAGATGGACCGTGAGCTGCCCGACTTAGAGTTGTAGTCATGCGTATTAAAAATGAAGGATTTGTCATGCATAACAAGCAAGTACAGGTTGCCCACCCCACAGGTTGCCTACCCCTAGCCTAGCCACCTCCACCACTAGGGATGGGAACAAACCCAGGTGCCGCCCTAGAACTTGTAATAGCCACCCCAACAACACGAATATTCTACTTTTACTTTTTTTTCTATATTATCATATAGGTAGTAAAGATAGGTAAATTTTGATTTGTTTATGGTATATGACTTATGTTATATGTACTTGTACCTCTGTTATTTTAGTCGAGAAGTTAGAGGAGAAAATATTATGTAATTGGTAATATGGGATCATTTTTAGTAATATAGTAAGAATCGTATTTAGGAAGTTATAAAGGGTGATTGTAAAGTAGTATATGAGGTTGGTGGGACAAACAAGAGTCAAGTTAATAACCTTTTGGGCAAAATAAAAACAAAGTAGGGAAAATGTTGAATTAAAAAATGCAAGTGGATAAATTCAAGAGGTTTAATTTAATAGTTGTTAGGAGGATAGGAAAGTAAGGTAGCTAATATATTAAAAAAAAAAAGGAAAATTAGTTACCCAAGTCATCACCCACTAACACCCTTAATTACCTCTCCTTTAACCCAACTTAAATTCTCACAAAACTCCAACTTCCAACCCCTATACCCCGTCAAACTCAAGCCCCAAAAATCAGAAAAAATAGGAGAGAGAAAGTGAGAGTAATAAGGAAGAAAGAGAAAAAAAGAGAGGAAGAACTAAGGTTGAACCCCACCTTCTCTCTTCAATTTCTTACCTATTTTTCTAATCAATCTTACATGCAAACTCATTATTATATTTCCTTGATGTGTATACTAGGTATTACCAAAGAAAATTTTCAAGGAGTGGGAAAACACTCTCAAACTCGAGTCTAAAAAGGTGAAGGTAAGCTGAATTTTTCTTTGAAAAGAGAAAGTTTGTTCTTAATATCTTGAGGTAAGATGAATTAACTCATATGAGCATTTTGGGATTATAGGAAGGCTCAAAAATTCTACATTTTGGAGGAAGAAAGAAGAGTTGAGCAAAGGGGATTAAAGTACACAAGTCACTAACTTTCTTTGGGGTTTGAAATGAGATTTGGGTAAAAGTTTTGTTGTATATAAGTGCATGCATGTGGGTTTTGGGAAAAATAATGTTGTATCTTCAAATATATAAGTATTATATGGATTTTTTTCCATGTTTTCTTTGCGGATGATTATATGTTCTTGTTGATTTGATTGTAGAGTTATGAGTTGCAAGTTGAGAAATAAAAGTTTTCTTAGTAAATGGCTTAATATTTGCTTGAATATTTGATCTTGTGAATGAATCAAGGGCTATATTTTTGCTGTCAAAATATTAATAAGTTCTTTTTGATGTGAGAACCCAAGTGCATGTGAAGTAGATTAAAAATTGAAACATAAACTTCTACCTTCTCGTAAGAATTTGGACCAGTTTTAATAAAACGTGTTTTTCGACATTTTCTGTGCATTTTTGGCCAAAATGCTATTTCATAAAAGTTGTTCGTATTAAAATTTTACTCAAGCTAAGCACTAGAATCGTCTGACTTGGGTTTCGTATGAGGAAGTTATTGGTCATTTTAAGTTATGCTGGAAAATTGCATTTTTGCGGGACAATTTTGATTTTTAATAAAAGTTGTGGTACATTCAAGATTTTTCAAGAAATGTTTCAAACAGTATTTTAAGGATTAAATTATGATTTTGAATGATTCAAAGGTTAAACGACAATTGAGTAAAAGAGTAATAAGTTCCTTTTATCAACGAATTATTGAATTACTTCCTACAACTTTATTGAACTTGATTACAAGTTTTCAGAAAAATAATTTTGTAATAAAGATATGTTCAAGGATTATTATTTATTTGATAAACCTCTCTCCAAGTTAACTACAACCATATGTTTTAAAAATTTTACTTACCAAGCCATAGTTTCTAACAACAAATAATAATAGTTTCCTCACCCAACTTTAACAACTCTAAAAGTAATAATCAATTGACTTACGTTTATGAAAACAAATACTTTAATCTTTATGTTGTATAAGAAATCCATATAATTTCTTTTTAATTTCAAATTGTTAGTTTCCTAATAAATACTTTCGTGATAAACCCTGTGGAGGTTATACTTATAAAAATATTTTCTCAAGAAGCTAGGTCCATTTCTTACGAGTTATTCCAGATAATGGTTTAATAACAATTAAGATAAATTAAAAGTATCAATGTGCTTGTGTGATCACCTAAAAGAAGGGGAAGTAGCCGTGAACGGTGATGAACAACAGTTGCAGGCGAGCATGGTGTCTCGTAGCTGCCATTATTAAGTTATAAATTGTAGGCAAGCGTGGTGTCTCGTAGCTGCTAGTGACATATCCTGAAAGTCTTGCAAGCGTATGGTAAATAGGAAAGTGACGACCCTCACAGTTTAGAGACAGTAGGTCGTGGTGACCACTCTCTAATCGTGTTCATTTTCCCCATAAGGATTAAATGATAATGATTGATATCAATGTTGAACTAATAGAGAGAACTATAATGGTAGAAAGGAAGCAACGAGGAAGTGAGTACTTGATGTGTTGCATATTATTATTCTTTTGGGATGGATTTTTCGAGACAAAGTAATCGTGAAAGAAAAACTAGATTCAGCCACCATAATATTTTCCGAAAATTCTACTTGTGTACTCAGCTTCGCTGACTCGTGTTTTGTTCTTTGAACCTGTCTCGCTGGGGTGGCAGTTGATTATCATTTAGCAGGTGACAGGTAATATTTAGGTATGAATGTCAGATGCTCTTGTGAAGACTTGTACTGTTTGTTGTATGTTAACATGGTGGAAAATATTTGAAAATCCATGGGGTATTTTGGGTTGTATTATTTTTATTATGAAGTTTACAGATGGTTGTCTTGTAAGTAAATTTTAATAGTTCATGTTGTAAAATGTTCATTCTCTTAAGCTTAAGCTTAAGGGGGATCCAAGTAATAGTTCGCCCAGGTTTGGAGCTTCCACTGTTATAGATGTACTTATTTAATAAGATATTTTGGTGCAGACTATTACAGATTGGTTGGATCCAACCCATTTTTAAGGGTCTGGGTATAGAAATTTGAGACCCATTGGGTCATCTGGGTTTGGGTGTTAAAAATCGGGTTCGAGTCTGATAGATTTAGACCCAAAACCGACCCAAAGACCCATTTTCTTTTTACATATATATACTTATACTACCTCTTTTTTTTTAGTTGAAACAAATGCTTTTTTGTACAAATATTAAGAAAAGAGGAGAGAGTAAAATTTGACCCAATTGCCCATACTTTTTACATGTGGCCGGGATAGATAAAGTGAGGATAAAATTGTCAAATTGCTCCAAAACCTTTACCAATAAAGGAAATGTTGCATCTAAATAAAAACACCTAAAACTAGAAAGTGTTGCAACAAAAAAAAAACAAAGGAAGTATATTATAATACAAAATATATAAGGAGCAATGAAACTTTTCACCCTAACATTTGAATTTTTAGTTTTTTACGCAGCATTGAGTCAAATTACTCAAATCCTCGAGCCCTAAACTTATCACTTTATCCATTATCGACCCGAATTCAAGCCAACTTGTTGCGAATGTTTTTATTTAGAATATATTGTAGAAGAATTAGACTTTTTTTTTTGTCTTTTATCATTTTAATAACTAAAAAAACAGGATTAAAAAATCGCGTGTTAAAAAAACAACGGAAACTCCTAATAATCGTGAGCCACATTTTCGACCTAGGACCCGCCAAACCCAATGGATCTGGTATAGGGTCCGGGTTTCTTAGACTATGTGGGTCTAGGGCGAATCTGGGTCCAAATATGAATTTACGAGTCTGGGCTTGGCTGGATCCACCCCAATCCCGACCATGCCCATCCCTACCTAATCACCCATGCCCCATCCCACCCCACGCAACACCTTCCTTCCCAATTCACCACCCCTAGTTCTGTTAATAAAAGAACGACAGTAATATTAAGCATTTTAGTGGTATAATTTTATACGAACTAACACAAATTAGTGATAATATGACGCGTATTTCAAAAAATTGTCTTTACAAATTGGCAGTCTAAATTATGATCATCAAGTGAAGATCATGTTAGTCCATTTTGGGCCATTTTTGGTCACTTAACTAAGATCATTTCAAGCCATCTTGTGTGATGTTAGGTTATAATAGGTACAGTACTTTCATTACTATCAAGATTTATTTAATTTGGCAGTTTAAATTATGATCATCAAGTGAAGATCATGTTAGTCCATTTTGGGCCATTTTTGGTCACTTAATTAAGATCATTTCAAGCCATCTTGTGTGATGTTAGGTTATAATAGGTACAGTAGTTTCATTACTATCAAGATTTATTTAATTTGTCTTACTTGTTTGTAAGACCATTTCACACCATAAAGGACTTAGGGGTATTCATAATCGGATACCCAAATATATATACGTAATGAAAAAGTTGGCCCATGACCTTGCCCGGAAAAACCATTTAACATTGAAGTCATTTTGGTCCATTTTACCCCATTTTTCGATCATTTAGAATCATTTCAAGCCATATATTATATAGCAGAAAGCCACTTGTCATAATAGGTAGTTCCACTGAGATTTGGAAGAAGACCAACATCACCATTAACACCCAAATTTCCTAAAATCATGGCTAGAAGTTAACGTTAAGAATGAAAAAACCACCATCAACTCCCTTCATTCTAATGCTCTCTTCATCTTCATTCTATGGGGGATTGTGGCTCATCGTAACTCTTTAGAGTTTTCAAAAGAAAAATGTCCCATTAGATATCCTCTTCAAAAACTCTACTTGGGCCGCCACTGAATAGTTCTTCACCCAGAACCAGCCTAAAGTGGGCCAAGCTCCCAACACCCTCACCCCCCCCTCATAGTCCCCACCTCCTCCACACTACTTAAAAATCAATACTAATGGTTCTTTCTATTTGGATACAAAAGAAGCCCACATCACTACTATATTTAGAGATCATTATGGAAATTAATTTTGTTTTTGAGGGAAACATGGAAATTGATTTGAAGGCTTTCATTCTTTCACTTTTGCTTCTTATGCTACTCAGGCTGAGATTCATGTCATTTTACTAGCATTAAAATGGATCGAGGAAAAAAACTGTAATATATCATTGCTTTATAGCTATAGATTATACTATTGTCATTCAGAGTATTCACCATGAGCCTGATGTTAGCAATAATTTCTCTCATCTATCATCTCTGTGAGAATGGTGGCTTGATCGTGTGCTAGGAGCCTTGGGGGATCAATATGGTGTGGAGAAGAAGTTGGGTGGCTGCTACTGAAGACAAAGACGCCAGGCAGAAGCTTATGCCCGGGTCGGGAATATCGGGCGAAAGAGGTGTTTTGTCAGTTTTCAGTGCCCGGGTCGCGCGCCTTTATTGCCCGAGTCGGGCACTTCGACGGAACGCGCGATTCGGCCTTTTCTAATGCCGTTTCTTCTGATTCTAAACCTAGATTAAAGAGGTTTAGGAGCCGTTTAGAAGTCGTTTAGTATGTGTGAGTGAGCAAGATCATCAAAACACAAGAGAGAAAGCAATAGAGAATTTCTAGTGAGAGAGCTTTGAGAGATTCATTGAAGAGAGTATTCAAGTGATTCTCTTGCCTATTGTATTCATTGTTCCCCTTGATCATAGTGAAAGATTTTATCCCTGCCCTGAGGACGTAGCTATCAAATTGATAGTGAACCTCGTTAAATCTTGCGTGTTCTTTATTCGTTTTTCGCGTTTGTTTGTTTGTTTATTCGCTATCGTTGCAACAAACTTGGTACCAGAGCCTGAGATTAAAATCAGTGTAAGGGATCCGGGAAGATGAATACGATGAACTCGAAGATTGACAAGTTTACCGGGAGGAACAGTTTTGGACTATGGCAGATAAAGATGCGTGCTTTATTAAAGCAACAAGGCATCTGGAAACCTCTTGTCAAAAAGGATGACAAAAGCAAAGCTGCAGAAGGCCCTAGTGGGGTCGAATTGGAGGCGATGGAGGAGAAGGCTCACTCCACGATTTTGCTATGTTTGGCAGACGATGTGATCACGGAAGTTGCAGACGAAATGACTAGCTGGCGGTGCAGTGGGCGAAGTTGGAGAGTCTCTACATGACAAAGTTACTCACCAACAAGTTGCTTTTGAAGCAACGCTTGTTTGCCTTGCGTATGCAAGGAGGTACGTCTCTAAGAGATCATCTAGATAAACTTAATACTATTTTACTTGATCTGCGTAATATAGATGTTAAGATTGAGGATGAAGATGCTGCTTTGATTTTGCTTGTTTCACTTCCAAATACATATGAAAACTTTGTTGAATCATTTGTTGTTGGGAGAGAGACTGTGACCCTAGAAGAAGTGAAGTCAGCACTATTTACTAGGGAGTTGCGCCAGAAGGCGGCAACGACAAAGAGTGGTGGAGATTCGGGGGCTGAGTTAGTGGTAAACTCGGCTAAGGGGAAGGGTCCTAAGAAGAAGAAAAATTCTAAGGGCAAAGGGGTCAATCCTAGGAATGTCTGTCACATCTGTAAAGAACCTGGCCATTGGAAGCATCAATGCCTTAAGAATCCTAAAGCTTCCAATGCTAACATTGCAGAACAGGGTACAAAATATGACTCCGAGGAGGACTTAGCACTAGCTGCTGTTGATGTGTCTAGTCCGTCAGAACATTGGGTTCTAGATTCGGGATGTTCTTACCATATGTGTACTCATCATGATTGGTTTACTTCTTATGAGTCTTGTGATGGTGGTAATGTTATTATGGGTAACGATGCTGCTTGTAAGGTTGTAGGGAGGGGTTCCATTAAGATAAGGACCATTGAGGGTGAGGTTCGTACGTTGATGAATGTTAGGCATGTTCCACAGTTAAGAAAAAATTTGATTTCTCTGGGTGTCTTAGATAAAGGAGGATTTAATTTTTCTGGCTCGGATGGGGAATTATGTGTGTGGAAAGGTTCGAAGTTGGTGCTTAAAGGCGCCAAAGTGGGTACTTTGTATGTTGTGCAGGGTAGTATTCTGACTGGTTCTGCAAATGTTGCATCTGCTAGTCCTGAGGAGGTGACTAAGTTGTGGCACAGACGACTTGGTCATATGGGTGAGCGTGGGATGCAGATATTATCCAAGATGAATCTTCTTGATGGCCACAAGGTGAAGAACCTTGAGTTTTGTGAACATTGTGTGTTGGGTAAGCAACACAGGGCTAAGTTTAGCAAGGGGCTTCACATAACTAAGGCTACGCTGGATTATATTCACTCAGATTGCTGGGGGCCTGCTCGGGTAGAAGGTATAGGAGGATTCAGTTTTTTTGTGACTTTTATTGATGATTTCTCTAGGTACAGTTGGCTTTATTGTTTAAAGCACAAAGGAAAGGCTTTTAAGACTTTTGTGCAATGGAAAGTCTTAGTGGAAAATCAGACAGGCAAGAAGATTAAAAGGCTACGTACGGATAATGGTCTTGAATTTGTTAATGATGAATTCAATGAGTTTTGCAGGAAAGAAGGGATTGTGAGACATCGCACTGTCAGGAAAACACCACAGCAGAATGGTGTTGCAGAGCGATTGAATCAAACCTTGCTAGAGAGAGTTTGATGCATGCTCTCTAATGCAGGGTTGACTAGAAAGTACTGGAGTGAAGCCGTGAAAACGACATGCTACTTGATAAACCATGGTCCACATACAGGTATTGACTGCAAGGTACCTTATGAGGTATGGTCTGGGAGAAGTGCTGATTATTCTAGTTTGCGTGTCTTTGGTTGTATTGTTTATTATCATGTTAGTGAAGGTAAACTTGAACCAAGGGCCAAGAAGGGTTGTTTTCTGGGATATGGAGATGGTGTTAAGGGTTACCGGGTTTGGTTCCCATCAGAAGGGTGTGTCATACTTAGTAGAGATGTTATTTTTGATGAGAATACTATGTTTGTATCTGCTAACAAACCTGCATGTGATACTGATGATAGCACTACTGAAGGAATTGAGCAAGTAATTGCGGCAGTTCCTACTCCTGAGACACATGTTCAAATTCAGGTGGAGGATGATGTTCCAGTAGATTCTCCTACTGTGGAGACTAGTCAGATAGATGGAGTTGTTGCTGATGAAACAACTTAACTTGAGTCTAATCATGAGGAAATTGCTGATGAAGGTCAGAAACGACCTAGGAAGAAGACGCAGAGACTGATTGAACAGATAGAAGGCAGGAATGTTCCTGGCCGAAACTGCTGTGTAGAGGAAATGATTGGTTATGCATTACATGTAGCTGATGATATAGAGTCACCTGAACCAATGTCCTATAAGGAAGCAGTTGCTAGTAACGAATCATCCAAGTGGTTAGTTGCTATGAGTGAGGAGATGGAGTCTCTTCACAAGAATCAGACATGGGAACTTGTGAAGGTGCCACATGGTCGTAAGGTGGTGGGTTGCAAGTGGGTATTCAAGAGGAAAGAAGGAATTTCAGAGGGCGAAAGTGTCAGATACAAAGCCAGACTAGTTGCTAAAGGGTTCAGTCAACGGGAAGGGGTAGACTTCAATGAGATTTTCTCACCTGTGGTACGTCATACCTCTATTAGAGTGTTACTAGCAATAGTAACACATTTTGATTTGGAACTTGAGCAGTTAGATGTGAAAACAGCTTTCCTACATGGAGAGTTGGAGGAGAATATTCTGATGAGTCAGCCAGAGGGATTCGTTGTTCCAGGGAAGGAGAACTTTGCTTGCCGACTGAAGAAGTCCTTGTATGGACTTAAGCAGTCACCTAGGCAGTGGTATAAGAGGTTTGACAGCTTCATGGTTGAGCATGGATTTGACAGGAGTCCTTATGATTGTTGTGTTTATCATAGCAAGGTGGAGGACGGTTCTTATATTTAAATATTATTATGTGTTGATAACATGCTTATTGCAGCGAAGAAGAAGTCAGACGTAGTGAAATTGAAAAAGCTTATGAGTTCTGAGTTTGACATGAAGACTTGGGAGCAGCAAGGAAGATTCTAGGCATGGAGATTTATAGGGATCGTGCTCGGAAGAAACTTTTCTTATCTCAGAAAAGTTACATCTTGAAGGTACTCGACAGGTTTGGTATGAGTACTGCGAAATCTATTGATACTCCTGCTGCTGCTAATGCTCGTCTTTCTGTTGTTCTTTCTCCTCAATCTGATGAGGAGAAAGAGTACATGTCTAAGGTTCCGTATGCTAGTGCTGTTGGTAGTTTGATGTATGTTATGGTGTGCACTAGGCCAGATTTAGCTCATGCTGTTAGTGTTGCTAGTAGGTTTATGACTCAACTTGGGAAAGAACACTGGCAAGCTGTGAAGCGGATTTTCCGCTATCTGAAGGGAACGGTAGATGTTGGTCTTATATATGGGAATGATGCTGAGTGTTTGGTTACCGGATATTCTGATTCGGATTATGCTGCGGATATAGACACTAGAAGGTCAATGACTGGATATGTATACACTCTAGGAGGGTCCGTGATTAGTTGGAAGGCTACGTTGCAGTCTTCAGTGACTTTGTCTACTACGGAGGCTGAGTACATGGCTCTAACGGCTGCGGCAAAGGAGGGTATACGGTTACGTGGTTTGGTCAGTGATTTGGGTCTACATCATGGTCATGCGACTGTGTATTGTGATAGCTTGAGTGCTATTTGTCTCGCCAAGGATCAGGTGCATCATGATAGAACTAAGCACATTGATGTGCGGTATCATTTTCTAAGGAGTGAGAAGAGGATAGTGGTGAAGAAAATTGGGACTGCTGATAACGACCCAGCTGATATGTTCACCAAGCCAGTTCCGGTTCGCAAGTTCAAACATTGCTTGGACTTGTTGAACGTTGATAGTCACATATGACCCCTTTGGGGGTTGTTGCCTTAAGGTGGAGGCAATCCCGGCCCCGGGATAAAGAGGGCAAAACCCGGCACCGGGTTAAAGGTGTGAGACTTGGGAGAGATCGATATCTCATGTATTGTTGAGAGGTATCATGGTTATCTTTTGCAAGGTGGAGTACTTGTAGAAGATGCAAGTCAAGGTGGAGATTTGTGAGAATGGTGACTTGATCGTGTGCTAGGAGCCTTGGGGGCTCAATATGGTGTGGAGAAGAAGTTGGGTGAAGTTGGGCATCTACTGAAGACAAAGACGCCAGGCAGAAGCTTATGCCCGGGTCGGGCATATCGGGCGAGTTTTCAGTGTCCGGGTCGCGCGTCTTTATTGCCCGGGGTCGGGCACTTCGACGGAACGCGCGATTCGGCCTTTTCTAATGCCGTTTCTTCTGATTCTAAACCTAGATTAAAGAGGTTTAGGAGCCGTTTAGTATGTGTGAGTGAGCAAGATCATCAAAACACAAGAGAGAAAGCAATAGAGAATTTCTAGTGAGAGAGCTTTGAGAGATTCATTGAAGAGAGTATTCAAGTGATTCTCTTGCCTATTGTATTCATTGTTCCCCTTGATCATAGTGAAAGATTTTATCCCTGCCTTGGGGACGTAGCTATCAAATTGATAGTGAACCTCGTTAAATCTTGCGTGTTCTTTATTCGTTTTTCGCGTTTGTTTGTTTGTTTGTTTATTCGCTTCCGTTGCAACAATCTCCACGCAAGGCACTCCTCCGCACACAAGGAGATCATTCTAGGGTTGTTCATGAAGGAATCTAAGGGGAGCAAACAAGTTAGAGGATTCTTTGGCAAGAATGGCTAAAGGGAGAACATATGGTATAGGTTTTCATAACATTTGTATCTTGTCTAATCCTTTCGCAGATTGTATCAAATTATATCTAGAAGACAAATTGAACTATAGTAATAATAGTGCAGGTACTTTGAGTGATGATCCACCTATATGTATTCATCTTGGTTTGTAATAACAAACCTTATTCGTAGTTAATTAATATATGCTCCTTTATTTCATCCACGACTACTAGGATAAATTCAACTTGTCTTCGTCATACATACATACATACATACACACACACACATACATACATACATACAACATGCATACATACATACATACATACATACATACATACATACATACATACATACATACATACATACATACATACATACATACATACATACATAAATACATACATAAATACATACATACATACACACACACGTACATACACACACGTATAATTTATTTTAGGTAATAAAAAGAAATCCTCTGGGTAGAGATGACCAACAGTGCGTGGCAATCCAGCACATCCAATGCAGCCCACCTCGTGAGCCGTGTAGGCTGAGCCCGCAAAAAGCCCGGTCCAGCCCAGCTCGAACCGTGAAATTGGTGGGTGGGCCGTGGGCCAGATTTTTTAAGCTCAACCCACGAAAGCTCGCTACTAAAGCCGCCCAGCCCGGCCCATGAACCGGACGAGCCCATCCCAAGTAATTATTCAACCAAATTGTGTATATTTTAATCAAATTGTATATATTTTGATAAGATTGCATTATTATAATGCAATCAAATTCAAAAGTAATGAAATTATTCATTAATATTAATAATTATATATATTTTAATTAATTTTAAAGGTTTTATGTAACAATAATGAATGATTCCAATGATTAAATAATTTTGGAAAAAAAAATTCATTCCGGCCCGCCAGACCGGTCCAGCTCGCTAGACCCATAAACCACCAGAACCGCTTCTCGAACCGTGAAAACAGGTAAGAGACCAATATGGGCCAAGATTTTTCAGCTCGCGAACCAGCCCGCCCAACCCGTTAATTTCACGGTCTAGTCTTGGCCTTAATATCTCAGCCCGGCTCGCTAGGGCCCACGGTCTGGCCCGCCCAGCCCGCACAAGTGGCCATCATTACCTCTGGGTTGCCCTTGCTAAGAACCCCCACCCAGACTCTCATTACAAGCCATACACTCCCCAACCCCCCTCCCGCCCTTTAAATCCCAAGTAAATGCTTGGGGTATGAATTGAACGCTATACTTTGTTAGGGATATGAGAAAGCTCAACAATTGAGTCAACCCCAATTCCTACATACACACGTATATATATAGTGATAAATACTTTTTTCTTGGGACAATCAATGTTGAATCGCGGTTTTATGGTAAACTCTATTGCAGTCATAAGATTGTACATGATACATACATACCATTTTATATGATACGTACAGTTCCACATACACCTATTTGAACGTTTGAACTATTTTTTTAAACCTTGTAGTGATTAGTTAATTTTTTTCTAGGTATATAAGATGAAAGACCCTATTAGATTAAAATCTCTCACAAGTCAACCCAACTCGAGTTGACGGACTAGACACTTTGGGTATAGTACGTAATTAGTTAATTATCCTTGTTATCACATTACTAAAGGAATTACATAAATAGCCACGTGGCATCCACACTTTGGAGTCTAAGACCATCGTCCATCATCCATGTAATCCTTTTTGATAAGCCGCGGCTCCCAAAGTACCGCAAAAATGGACAAAAGTATACTCAACACAAAACTGTGACCCAACAACATTGTTGAAAAAGATTGGCAGCAAAAAGATAGAATGTGAATGTTGTCTCAATTAAGTTTGTGTAATCCTTTTAGCAAGAAGAAATAATATACCCCAAAATTACCAAAAATAAAATAAAATTACATAAAATAAAATTTTAAAATGAATGGTCTATAACAACTTGGCCTTCTCTGCCTTCTCCCATTACATTTTTCATGTCTTCTAATTAAACCATACCACCCTCAAACAATCTCTCGTTACCCTCTTTCTCTCATCTTATCCTATCCACCACCTTAGTCATCTTCTTCTTCTATCTCTTCTCCCTATACATCCTTCATTTTTATTATGCATGACTTCAACTTTTTGATACTCTTACTCCTTCCATAATATATATCTCTTTCAAATTATTATTGTAGATATACATTATTTGTTATATATACATCCTACTGTTTCCAAAAATATATCTACCAAAGCTCGAAACTCGAATATTTCATGCATGGTTATTCTTCATAAACTTGAATATTGATTGATATTCTTTTGTTAAGAGATTTTGAAGAAGTAGTAAAATATGGCTCCAAAGGCAAGCAAGGCTAAGCAAAACAAGACCAAAGGAGAAAAGAAGAAGAAAGAGGAAAAAGGTATATATGTATGGAATCTCATTAATTTGTGTAGTTTTTTGTTATATTATTTCATCTGTATCCATTTTATGGGTGTGGAGAAGAATGGATACGGAGGAAAATACATAGATGCTAGTGTTGTGATATTAGCATTGTTGACGTGTCAATGTTTATCACCCAGTGAGAGAGAGTAACACGACTAATAATATAGTAATACTTCATCTGTTCTAAAATAAGTGAAACACTTTTCTCAAAAAGTTCTTATATGAAAGAGAAAAGTGTTTTACTTATTTCAGAACGAATGAAGTACTATAAAACCCATTTTTGTACTTTATTATTTTGAAACAAAACATTTTAGTACTTGGTTGACTATATGCAAGCTTATATTCTACTGTTAAAATTTAACAATATAGTAAATTATGGAGTATAATATAGTGTATGTATAATTAACGATAAATTTATTATGTTTTCTATAGTTTTGCCAACAGTAATTGAAGTAAGTGTTGATATCCCAAACGATAGTCGAGTAACTCTCAAGGTACGTATAAAATATATATCTCTCTTTCAGAAGTTGCAATTTGAGAGCTAATTAATTCTTTTTAAGAGAATTTATAAACAGAAAGAAAAGTTTTTGAGGATGAGATTTTTGCTAAGTTATGTGTGGGTACTTTTGGATGTAGGGGATATCTACTGATAAGATTTTGGATGTGAGGAAGCTGTTAGCTGTGCATGTTGAGACATGTCATTTGACCAATTATTCTCTTTCTCACGAGGTTCGTTGGTTTCTTCTTACATTCTCCTAATTGGATTATATATATATATGTGCTAGCTTCTTGCCTTTTTTTTCCTTTTCACCTTTTGTTCTTTAATCTTTAAAAGATAGGACTTGTGAATTGTGATTATTATATCACATAATGTGACCAATTAATATTAATTGTTCAACTTCCTACCACCATTTTTCATGACAATTACAACAAGCGTACCATCTTCATTATGTACTAAGGATTTTAGCACGTTTTTTGGTTAAATGCATAATTTTTGATATAGTACTTTGTTTTCGAAATCATATAGGACTAACATGTGAGCTGATAATACCCTATAAATTAGTTATATTTTTCGTCATTTATGACAAGGTTAGTAAAATGTGATTATAAATTACGAGTGACCAACTTTTAACCCCATTTACTCCCTCCGTCCCAAAAAGATTTGAACACTTACTGAGACACGTATTTTAAGGTGATAAGTTGTACTGTGGTTATCAAATGTTATTTTATTTAAAAGTAGATATGACAGGAGTTGGTGGGGTATTTTTTATTAGAGTAGAGAGAAAGGTGGATAATTTTTTAATGATAAAAGGTAGAGTGTGGGCCAAAGGAGTGTAAAAGAAATAATATATTAATAGTGGGACCATGCCAAAAATGAAAGTGTTCAAACTAATTTGGGACAAACATAAAAGGAAAATGTTCAGACTATTCTAGGACGGAGGGAGTATCTTTTTTTTTTTTTTTTGATATCAAGGAAACATACAAATTAAACGGTAAAAGTAGAGCTATCTTGTGACCGGCACCAAGTTGCCATGTCATGAGCCTATTGTACCTAGTCCCGAGAAATCTTCATTACCTGACACCAATGGAGCAAGCGCGCTAGCTGTTGTATAGCCTGCAAAGTCCACTGTATGGAAACATCCTGTCCTACCTGGGATCTGAGGCCGTGGACCAGTAGAGCGAAATCAGTTTTTATGAGAACAATGTTATATTCATGGCGCGTCACCCATTCAAGCGCTTCATAGCAAGCCATGGCTTCTGTTTGAAGGGCGGAGTTGGCGTGTAGGCGAAACCCTTCCCCTGTTTGCTGTTGTGGGTTGGTAGAATCAAGCACCCAGGCATGATCCCCTTAGTGTGTATTTGCATCCCTTGCATGATCCATGTATTTGTAGCTTAATGGTAAGGTGACCATGTTGCTGACGCCCTAGACAGGCTATAAGGAAGCCTGGTGGCAGGTCCAGCTCAGACGAGATGGTGGCGCAGGCTGAGGAGTGGTGGCAAAAACATGGTGTTGGCTGAGGCCCTCTGAGATGATGCGTTGTATGTCCCCTGGGGTAGCAGGTTCATGCCTAAATATGATGTTATTCCGGGCACACCAGATGCCCCATGGAGTGGCAATGAAGTTTGGAAGGCGTAACCCCTGCACACCATCCTCTTTTTTGAATTCCAGGACCCAAGCTACCAACCATTGTTGGATGGTTTCTTCTGGGTACAGTGTACCACAATCAGCCAATAGTCCCCCTAGCCATATAGCCATGGCTCTAGGGCACGTGCGGAAGCGATGATGTAAGTCTTCTTCAGCAGTGGTACACATAGGGCATTGAGGATCCTGTCCAATGCCACGTCGTACTAGGTTGGCCTTAACAGCTAGGTTGTTATGTCAAATTTTCCATAAAACCAGTTTCCATTTTGGCATGATACTCGAACTCCAGAGGTAGCGGAAAAATGCTTGTTCCAGTGGAGTTTTCATGCTGCAGATTTCATTATCCTGTAAAAGGATAAAGTAGCCTGATTTCGTGGTAAATTCCCCCGAAGTGGTGTGTGGCCAGTACATCGAATCAGGGGGACGACCATGCTACGGGAGTTCCAACCCTAGTATCTGTCGAGCACTATCTGGAATGAAATATTGGTAGACCAGATTGGAGTTCCAGCGATGTATTTGAGGATCAATGAGTTACTCTGAGGGAAGCTGCTTGTGCCAGAGCAACTTGATCTGTAAAGACTGGGGCAAAGCCCTGGATGCGTGTTTTGACACTAGGAGTTGGCGACCTTCACCCACTTTCCAGGCGCTGTGATTTCGGAGGAGTTTTTCCTCCATAAGTAGGCCCCTAGTTCCCCAAGATTTTGATCCTGCCCAGTGGTACAGTTTTGGATCCAGGAAGAGGAGCCAAACACACGAGCCAGGAGAAGATGCAGACTTTTGTAAATTCGGGCTACTTTTATTCATGAGAAGGACCTTATTGAATATACCAGCATTACGAATACCAAGGCCTCCCGCACCTCGATGTAGATGTAGAACTTCTTTCTTTCGCTAGGCAATTCCCTGCCCCTGATGGTTGCTCCAAAAAAACCTAGCAATCATAGCATCAATTTTATTTGTAATGGTAGTGGGTATGCGAAAAACAACCAGTATATGAGAAATGGAGGCTATGAGTACTGAATTTATGAGGACAAGCTTGCTGGTCTGAGATATGTGCTTGATATTCCAATTGGAAATGGTAGCGGAGATCTTATCAAGCAAGAAAGTGAAATGTATGGTTTTAGTGCGTGGTTTGAATATCCACGAGGGATCCCGGGTATTGACCCAAGGGATCTCGGTTGTCCATCCTGAGTATAGTTTTGTAGGATGATTAGAGCTCCAAGCTAATGTTGGGGCTAAAATTTGAGAAAGGACTTTTAGAGGCTGATGATTTGTCCCGAGATTATACAAAACCGGGAAAGAAGAGTGGTACTTCCTGGCAGGCTTTAAGTGAAGGTTTGAAGAAGAATAGAGCATCATCTGCAAAGAAGAGGTGGGAAATGGACGGGCAACCACGGCAAAGGGTTAAACCTTCAAACAGTTTAATATTTGTCGCTAGGTCCGTCATGCGGGAAAGAATATCCATGCAGAAGAGAAACATATATGGGGACAAAGGGTCTCCCTGTCTTAATCCGCATTTTGGCTTGAACATATCCGTCATTTTCCCATTTACTAGAGCGCGATAGGAAATCGTGGAGATACACTGGTGAATGACCTTGATCCATTGGTCAGGAAATCCATAGGCCGCAAGGATCTTAGTTATAAAGAGCCAACTTACCCTATTATATGCCTTATTCATATCCATCTTAAGAATTGCTAACTGTTTCTGGCCCCCTCGCTGTCGGTTGACCATATTAGTTAGCTCATGACTGACTAGGATATTATCATCCATGTGTCGTCCTGGCACGAAGGCATTTTGGAAGTCATTGATGAGGTGTGGAAGTAATGGTTTCATACGATTGACCAAACACTTGGATGCCCATTTGTAGATAGTGTTACAAAGGCTGATTGGTCTGAGATGGTTAGCTTCTTCCGGGACTGCTATCTTTGGGATGAGGATCAATAGAGTCTTGTTTCATTCTTTTAAAATGTGCCCGGACGAAAGGAATTGTGTGACGAGCTTTATTACAAAAATCTCAACTAAATGCCAATGACTATTGAAAAACTTAAATGGAACTCCGTCCATTCCTGGGGATTTTATTTCATTGAGGTCAAACATGGCCGGTTGGATTTCCTCAGAAGTGTAGGGACATAGCAAGTTTGAAGCTTGGGCATTTGTGAGGCGGGGAAGTGCCATTTCTCTAAATACCAGGTCTATTTGTTCAGCTCACTGCGAGGAATCCAGAGAGGAAGGGAGGTTTGATTGGTAAAGATCTTGGAAATGTTCTTGGATGGTGTGAGAGATTTGTTCGGGGGTTTCCATCCAATCTCACTGGTTGTTACGAATCATGTAGAGGTGTTTATGGTGTTGGCGTTGTTTCATGCGATTGAAGAAGTAGCGGGTGGGGAGATTGCCCTTCTGGATATTCTGATCTTTCATTCTTTGAGACCAGTATTCCAAATCAATTCGGATTTCGTGCAGGACAAGACATGCTTGACGGATCAAAAATAATTGTTGTTGAGAAATATTGGTTTCTTTTTTAAAAAAAAACTAAATATTACTATGATTGAACTTGATTTTTACCGAATTATGTTTTTCTTATATTATAGTTATTAATTTTTATTTAGTGTAGGGGTGTTTGGTTGAGAGAGTTTTGGGGGTAAAAGAGAGGTTTGAGATGAATAGAGAGGTTTAACTAATCCACACCTCTAAAGAGAGTATTTGGTGTTGAGAGAGAATTGAAAGAGAGGTTTGAGCCCAAAAAGCTAATTTTGAAAAAGCTACTAGTAGGAGCTTTTTGGAAGAAAGGTTTGTGAATTTAGGCTATGTTCTTTTGGACTGAATTAATGAAAATTCAGTTCAGTTCAGTTCAGGAAAATTCAATTCAGTTAGTTTCCTCTCATAGTTTTCATTCACTTCAGTTCAGTTCTATTCAGTTCTGTTCTACTCAGTTCTGTTCAGACAAATTAAGTTCAGTTCAATTCAGACAAATTCAGTTTAGTTCAGTTAAGTTGAATCTAAATAACAGAGCCTTAGTTGTGTAATGACTAATACATCCTAAAATTGGTCAAATTTACTACCTTTTTTTTTAAAAAAAAAAACCCCACCGATAAATTATTCCAATATTAATATCCTTATTGGTCATTTTACCTAATAAAGTATCAATCACCTAACTGACATCTACCAAACACTTCCACACAAACAACTAATACAAACAGCTAGTCAAATAAACTAATACAATAAGCTAAATGCTAACAGTTAATGCAAACATCTAACCGCTATCAACTACCTCTAATTGCCAAACATGTTCTTAATATAAGTGGGATTCGTTGATCAGAAATTGATTCTAACACCCTCTATATATTATTATACTCTTTATACTTTCCTTCTTCATTCGTACCAAAATACCTCCAAGATACTCTTCATACATCGATATTGGAAATAATCCACTAATATTTTCAAATATCTCTTCCCACTATCAGAAATTTAGGGGCCCACTCACTCTTTCATTCAAATAACATTTACTCCAGTATCTTACGAGAGTAGTTTTGAACTTATATTAGTATTTAATTATATTGGACTCTATTCACTTCAATTGATTCGTATGATCAAATCATATTATCTGAAATTATGTAAACTTATTTTATTTGAAAACAACTTATTTTGTCTGAAACTGTCTTATTTGTGTGTTAAGTTGTCTGAAAACAAATTATTTTGTCTAAACTTATGACTTTATTTGAACATATATATCTAGGGAAAATTTGTCCCATCAAACCTTTTATACGTCACTTTTTGAAAGAAACAACCTTTTAAATTTCTAGCAGCTTATGACCTTAAAAAGAAAATTGTTTGCGGGAAACAACCTTAGACCACTTTAAGACATTAACCAAGCCTTTTTAAGACAATGAATGCACAAAAGAGGAAAGTTTCACTACATAAATTAAAAAAGAATGATTGGTATTAAGATGTATTATTTTAATAGATTCTTCCATTTTTCTCATTCGTTCATCGTATTTTCTTTCTAGTTTCTCTAATTTTTTATAAATATCGTTGCATATAAGACTAGTTTTTGTTCTATATTTCTATGTTTAAACAAGTTCGAACCCACGTGGTTCAATTCCTGGATCCGCCACTGACTGGTATGTACTAAAAAAATACTAAAAAAAGTATGTACTAAGTTATTTGCTCTCCATAACACCAACCTATGAAGTACGGACACGCCCCCGAGGTGGTTATTCATTGTTTTTCTTCGCCTTAATGATGCCTAAAAGTGGCACAAGGTCGTTTTTTACAAACATTTTTTTTAGGTCTTAAGTTGCCAAAAAAATTTAAAAAAGGTTATTTCTCATAAAATGTGACATAAAAGAGGTATGTTATGACAAATTTTTCTCTAGAACTTATTTTTCTGCACTTATCTGGATATATTTCAATTTATCATAATATATTTTGTTTTAAGTAAGATAAGTTGAATTGAACGGATATTAGTATCTTGTACCGTGCATTGGATAAATAAATCAATAAAGATAATAATATATCCTTATTTTTGAAAGAACATGAAGTTCATCACTTTCAAACCAAATATCAATAAAAAATAATGTTGAACACGTTAATTGAAAACAAGCTAATTTTACTACAACAAAGGTTTCACTATGATTATATGTCTATGAACTTCAGAAACTTTCTAATTTTTATTGGCCATATGGAAAGGAAAAGGATTTGCGTGATTATAAAACAAAGCAAAGAGTTAAATTCTCTATTCCACACTAATATTCCTACCACACTCCTATGGTGTCCAAACCTTTCTGCGACATTGGCAACTGCATCTTTTTTAGACCTCGCATTGACATAGTTATGAACCTAACCATGCATCATTTTAATTATTTTTTCTTTGACCATCTGAGAGCTCACGTTATGGCAACTTCCTCCTTAATAAGATTTCAAAAATCAAAACCTTGGTCATCGGCTACGTTTATGATTTCCAGTTGAAGATGAAATTTTTGGTGGCAAGGGACGTGTTTGGCAGTTGGCACTAGCGTTAGGTGGCGGGTAGCGGTTGCAGAAGGTCAACACGTTATTCAAAAAAAAATTATGAGTGTTTGGTAAAGTAGTGGTTGTAGTAGCAGAAAACGGTTGGAGGGTAGCGGTTGTAAGTAACGTTTGAGATTTTTAGGTAGCAGCCTAGCAAATAATAAACACTATATAATAGCACAAATAGAATTGTTAACCAATGTTTTTAATTTCTTTTTCCTATTTCTGTTATTAATTGCTTTATTTAATGTCAATTCATTGTTTTTCCCTTATAATAGCAGGGATATAATTTAAATATTTATTTTAAAGAGAAGATATAACTAATATCTCACAATATATTATACTCCAAATTCCACAAATTTTTTAGTTAAAATAAGTAATATAATTTTTTTTTAGGGTTGAATATTATCTTAAATTTATACATTTCTTTGAGTAGTTAAAAAGTCGTATACTCCTATTTTTGTGTAAATTCTTTGAACAATGAATATTGAATTTAACTATTGAACCAACTAATGAAATTGTTGTGGCTCATTTCATATTTGAATAAATATCATTTATTGTCTTTTACAATTTCTACTGCTACTTTTGCAAACACTTGTAATCGAACAACTACTTTAAACACTAGTCGCTAACAACTACTAGTAGACAGCTAGCAGCTACCTCCAATAGCTACAACTACTGCAACAACTAACAGCTACTAGAACAGCTAGTTTTGCAATGTGGAGGTTTTGGGTAAGATAAGAGATTTAGGGTGGTTGTAATTCTAGTGGTAAAGAAGGTGTAATTCCCATGGGGATTGGGTGTGACTCGGGGACAACAAGATTAGGTAACCACTAACCACTAATTAACCAGTCAAATTTTTAGAAAACCACAACTGATTGAGATCGAATTTGTCACATCGAAATTAGAATGGAATCCAGTAAAACTTGTTCCAAAATTTGAATTGAAACCATTATATGCTTTTTTTTTTTTTTTTTTTTTTGTTTGAAGGGAATTATATGCCTTTTTTTAAATGTATGGTTTCAATCATTCGATAATTGTAATCAACACTAATGTGTTGACAACTATTCTAATATTCTAGTTTTCTTTTCAACAAACAGAACTTATAGCTAAAGCGCACCTAAGTCCTGAGATGTCAAGTACGTACAATAATCCATAGATGTTTTAAGAAATGGACAATTACAATATATAATTTAATTTGAACCCTACTCAACCAGTTCTGGTTCTAGAATGTTGAGAATCTAAACCCATTTCAACCAATTCTTTTAGTTTTACTTATTGACAATCAAACGTATAAATGGTTAATGTTAATCCTTGGCAAGCATGATCAACAAATTAAAAGCATGTCAACAAGAATAATCCTTCTATAGTACTTGTTTGATTAGCCTACGATGCATAATTTTCCATGAACTAAAATATTGTGGAGTTCCTTGGTTGGTAAAAACATGGGAAGTTACACTTTCTATGAAAATTTACTTCTCGTAAAATGGAGGAAATTACTCACCTACGGGCCTTCAGTAAGTAAGAACTCACAATGATAAATTTTTTTCTCATCATGAATTAAACAACTTTTGACACTTATTAGGAAATGTATTACATGGGAAAGTAAATTGGCACGAAGTTTTACTTCCCAGTTCCCATATTCAACTAAATGACCACTTAGAGTATGTTTTCTTTAGTTTAAAAATATACATTTTAGATTTACTCATGCCTAATAAAATCCAATCAGGTGTATGCATAAGGTAAGCTCATAATTGATCAAACCAATCAGCTTTAATAAAATTAGGGTACGTTCTATTCACCTTAAAAAATAAGTTTCAGGTTCAATAGTTCAGATCAGGTCTAACACAAACTCAAAAATAAGTTCTAATAAGGGCCAATCAAGTATAATAAGTTCAGTTCAGATAAGTTTTCAGATGAATAATACGTACCCCCTAAGTTTAGGTAAAATGAGTCCACCAGTGATATTTATCATACTTTATACTATGGTCTATGGTGTTATTGCTTGGGGAGACACACAAGTGAAAATCATTGAAATGTGTAAAAACAGGTGCGAGGACCGCAGCTCAAAGATACGGTGGAGATCGTTTCACTAAAACCCTGCCATCTCACCATCACTGAAGGTAAAATTACAATAACCCCTCTGATCATCATCACAACCATTGTTTTCTTCAATTCAATCTTGCGGTTCATAGCTCAACTATTCTGTACACCTGCGTCACACCTGATTACTCTTTATTTCTTTTTCTTTTTTAATATCAGAGGACTACAATGAAAACGACGCCGTGTCACATGTCAGGCGGCTTCTGGACATTGTGGCTTGCACAACGGCCTTTGGGCCGAAGATGGGCCGGAAAGAAACCGGGTCAAAAGAACCCGGGCCCATCGATGAGGGTGACCCGGAAAATGGGAAGAAAGAGGGGGTAACGATGACAGCGGGGGAAGTGGATATGCGTCCCCCACCAAGGCTGGGGCAGTTTTTCGACTTCTTCTCTTTCTCTCATTTGACTCCTCCTATTCAATGTCAGTTCTCTTTTCTCTCCTCTTTTTTTTTAAATGGTTTGTTTTGTGCGTGATTACTTGTTTATTGATTGAACGGTTTTTTCACCATATACCCCGACAAATTAAAAAATTCACCATATACTATCAATATTCCAAAAATTCACCATATACCATTGAGTTTTTGAAAACGTTAACCAAATGCCATTTTTCAAACTTCCGTTAACTCACCGTTAACTTTATTTACGATTTTGCCATCATTAAGCCCTAACCCTAACCCTTACCCTAACCCTAATCTAACCCAGCCCCTCCACCCCAGCCCAACCCCCACCCCCTCCCCCATTTCGTGAACGTTAACAGAAGTTAGAAAAAGGGCATTTCGTGAACGTTTTCGAAAACTCAAGGGTATATGGTGAATTTTTGGAACATTGAGGGTATATGGTGAATTTTTTAATTTGTCGGGGTATATGATGAAAAAACCGTTGATTGAATTAGGTGATCAATTTTTTTACTTCCTCCGTTTTTTTAGTTGCAACACTTTTTTTTTTCATCAACTCCAATGCAATATTAAGGTAGGAGAGAGGTAGTGAGGAAAAAAAAAAAAGATAGGCCCATGTGATTGGAGAGAGATTGAGAGAAAGGAAAAGTGAAAGTAGAAAATGTTGCAACCAATTAATTATTTCCCTTTTAGAAAAGTGTTGCAACTAAAAAAAAGGGGGAAGTAACAATATTTGACCGGTTTGTTTGGTAGAAGTGATCATTGTGTTAGCGATTAGCTGCTGCAATAGATGTTAAAGGTTAGCGGTCAAAAAATAAAATAACTAGTTGTTGGACCCAGGCGATGCCTCGTCTCTTTCTGAAGAGATGATATGACATAAAATGGTTGTATCAATCTAAAGAGATGTGGTTTGCTAGTATAATGAGGACACTTTCAGGTAGATAGTGAGGAGATCAAAACCTAAATGAAAGATGTCATATCATGTCTTACGTGGCGACATGTCAATATTCTTCTACACGATTTAATAATACTAGATTAGTGTTCAGCTAGTATGTGTTATAGTATTAGTAAATGAACAATTAGTATACTTTAAATGCCATCCGTAGATGGTGCACACGTCCGTATTGTGAGGAAGGTGCGCACGATGAACATCAAGCACTAGGTTATGAACATAAAGATTAATACCAATGAACATATATTAACACAAATGTACCAATGAACATATACTAACAAGCCAAATGTACATGAATAACAAGTCAAATGAACACATGTACATGGCTAACAAGCCAAAATGTACATCTCTGTTAGTATATGTTCATTTGTATTGGACTTTATGTTCATAACCTAGTGCTTGATGTTCATCATGCGCACCTTCCTCACCATACGAACATGTGCACCTACTAATTTGTACAAAACATCTAACTTATCAAAGCACTATCAACCATGAAAAAGTACCTCAAAATGTTAAGAGTAGTTGCTCAAACCTCTGAAAGGTACTTAAAAAGTTATTGCCGAATATCTCAAGGTATTCTAAAATTGAAGTACTAGGTCATATCTTTATCAAATGTTTCTTTTATTGAACTGGGCTTATTTACGCCGCTTAAATCTTACAATATAAGTTTTTTAATAGTCAAAGCGAATATGTGAAATTCCAAATAGTGTAATTTTGAATTACACATACTTCAAGAATTGACAATTAAAAATTTGAAATGATAAGAAAGTATTGGAGACAAGGTGATCATGTTAGAGTGTGATCAAAACCCCACATACCAATTTTGTACATAGGTCTCATTGTACCACAAGAGCTTAGCTCAAATGGTATCTCTTCCACCTTCCTTGTAGGAGGTCTTGTGTTCAATCCCAAGCAAGAGCATGTTGTTTGCTCTTGCGAGATTTCGGATAGGGGGTTGAGTTTGGGCTTCGTCTAGCTCACATAATTGGGATCAATTGTATTTTAGGTGGCTGTCGGTATGTGGTGGTGCTTGCAATAGCTTGTGAGATATGATATGGTGCTTCTCATCTTTTATTTAGTTACACTTTAATTAAGCTACAGCCTATATCCTGTAAACTGCTAATGAGAACCTTAAGACAACCTTAAGATATTGTACTCCACTCTTGGCGGACTCTTGTGAAGACCGCCATCTGTTCTACAACCGGAACAGTAACCAACCCAACTGACCATCAATGTGACAATGTATTCGCGGGTCTAATTAATTTTACGGTGTGGGAGGTGCATGCTTGATCACGGCCTTGCTAATAAGGCACTAATCTTGGAAAGAACAAGAAAAAAACTATAATTATCTATCAATTGGATAAAAATGCAGTAGCATCTTTAAGATGGTAGAGATGTAACATTTGCGCGCTTCCAAATTAAGGTGAAAGTGCAGTTTTCAGCTTAATTCCCATCTTAAACATTGTTTTAAATGGTTTTACTTGCTACATTTGTTAGTATCACATGTTCTTTCCAATTTTCTGTACATGATTTACTTTCCACTTTACTATGATTTTATGTCTTCTTTCCCCTATAGATGTCTCTTGAAGATCATCCATGTTGTATATTGATATCTCTTGTAGATATTAGGAGATCTAACCGCCCGTTCCTTGAGGACAAAACAGAAGACGACTTTTTTAAAATTGATGTAAGCATTTTCTCTAATTAGTACTCTTTATCTGATTGGACACCTGCAGGTTTCTTCCTGTCTTTCATTTAGAGTTTCTTCTTAGCCTAATTTAGGTGAGTTTGTGTGTGATCTATATCTGAAGGCTCGCGTTTGTAGTGGAAAGCCTATGACAATTGTGGCTTCACGAGAAGGCTTCTATCCTTCAGGAAGAAGACAACTTCGTTGTCACTCATTGGTTGGCCTACTACAGCAATTAAGTCGTGTGTTTGATGCGGTAATGTGAAGTTACCTTCCTGCTGACATATTCTTGTTTAGTTACATTGTGGAGTTTCTTTGCCTCATTTTGTGCCAATTATGCAGGCATACAAGGCCCTTATGAAAGCTTTTACGGAACATAACAAGGTAACTAGACTTTTATATCATTGTCATAACTAATTTAAGAAATAGATGTCTAATATATCTCTCCTTTCAGTTTGGGAACCTACCTTATGGATTTCGCGCAAACACATGGGTTGCCCCTCCAGTGGTTACTGATCACCCTTCTGTTTTCCCACCTCTTCCCGTGGAAGATGAGAACTGGGGAGGCAATGGAGGTGGACAAGGAAGAGACGGAAAACATGATGAGAGACAGTGGGCAAAAGAGTTTGCAGTCCTCGCATTAATGCCTTGCAAAACAGAAGAGGAAAGACAAGTGCGAGACAGGAAGGCTTTTCTCCTCCATAGCTTATTTGTCGACGTTTCAGTCTTTAAAGCTGTAGCTGTTATTAAGAATATTATCCAAAGCAATCCGACCTCTCATTCTATTGATGTACACGAGGAGCAGATTGGAGATTTGCAAATTACAATAACAAAAGATGTACCTGATGCTAGTACAAAGTTGGACTGCAAAAATGATGGTAGCCAAGTTCTTAACTTGCCCCAAGAGGAGCTTGCCCGTAGAAATTTAATTAAGGGAATTACGGCTGACGAGAGTGCTACTGTTCATGTAAGCATTTCTTATCTTTTGTATAGCTACGATGATCCTCTTTAGTGTGTTCTATCGTTTTCCTCATAGAATTGCTTACATGATCTAACTGTAAGTCTTTATCACGTCAGGATACTCCTACACTAGCTGTTGTGGTTGTTAGACATTGTGGCTACACAGCTGTTGTGAAAGCTTCTGCTCAGGTAAATTGGGAGGGAAAGTCAATTCCCCAAGACATTGAGATTGAGGATCAACCTGAAGGTGGTGCCAATGCTTTAAATGTAAATAGGTCAGTGCATTTAGTTATTGCATGTTAGCTATGTTTCTCCAAATATCTCTGTCTATGGTTGTGTGATTTAAAGCATTATATTTTGGCTGTTTAACAGTTTGAGAATGCTGTTGCACAAGTCATTATCGCCATCATCTCCTTCTGTTCAGCGATCACACAGTACAGACCTAGAAGAACTACGTTCTGGTAGGTATTTGGTCAGAGAAGTCATGGCCAAGAGTTTATTGAAGTTAGAGGCAGAAAGTACTAAAGCTGTGAAGTCCATAAGATGGGAGCTTGGTGCTTGCTGGGTGCAACATTTGCAAAATCAGACTTCAGGAAAAGCAGAGTCCAAAAAGACTGAGGAGGCGAAGGTTGAGCCAGCTGTAAAGGGTCTTGGGAAGCAAGGAGGACTATTGAAAGAAATCAAAAAGAGAATTGATGAAAAGCACAACAAAAATGAGCATTCTAAAGAATTCACTAGAGACAAGCAACTAGACCCGAGCAAGAAATCAGATGCAGCTGATCCAAAGGAGCTGGAAAAACTTGATGCGGAGAGAGAATGCCTGTGGAGAAAGTTGATATCTGAGGCAGCTTATTTACGTTTGAAAGAATCAGAGACCGGTCTTCATTTGAAGGTCATCTCCCTAACAAATTATTTCAGTTTCGCTTTGTGATCCTATAAGTTTCATGCGAGGTTCGCTTATCGTGCAATTGACTCAATTGATAGCCTGAAAGACTAGTGAGGTGATGATGCATTCTGATTTTATACTTTTTACACTGTCAGGCACCTGATGAATTGATTGAAATGGCACACAATTATTATGCTGACACAGCCCTTCCAAAGCTGGTTGGTCCTCTGATCTTGATTGTTTCTCAACTTTCACCTTAAGTTAATGATGTTAATAATGACTCCCAATCTGTTTAGGTGGCAGATTTTGCCTCTCTGGAACTTTCTCCAGTTGATGGAAGGACGCTAACCGACTTTATGCATACAAGGGGCTTGCGAATGTGCTCTTTAGGACGAGTGGTAATTCTTCCATTCTGTTCTAGAATTATTATCTTTGTGTGTAGTAATGTTATGTTTTCCAGTTGTTTTGGAGTAGCTACGTGATCCAGTATTACAATGGTGCTCAAGTCCTAGAATATTGCTATTAAGTCAGTTTTGACCCTTGTGCATCAGAATTCACTAAGATGCTTGCATTTAGGGCATTGAGATTTGAGAGCGTGACTGGGATTTAAACCTTCCCAAACATTTTTAAAAAAAATTCTTCTTTGATACTTTCTTGATTAAATTCTTATGGACTATCTTAAGCTCAGTGATGAGCATGGTTCTTGAGGATATATCTTTTACAGTTTTTGCCTCCTTTTCCAGGTTGAACTTGCCGACAAACTCCCACATGTACAGTCACTGTGTGTGCATGAAATGATTGTTCGAGCATACAAGCATGTATTGCAAGCCGTTCTTGCGGCAGTTACTGATGCTGGTGAATTGGCTGGTGCAATAGCAGCATGCTTAAATGTATTGCTGGGTTCATCATGCTCTGAGAATGCTGATGAAGAAACTGTTAATGATGACAACCTGAAGCAGAAATGGGTGCAAACATTTCTTTTGAAGAGGTTTGGTTGGCAGTGGAAACAGGAATGCTGCCAAGATCTTAAAAAAGTTTGCCATTCTCCGTGGGCTTTGCCACAAGGTTCTACTTGTTAACCTTGTTATATACTGAGCAGCTGCTTATTCTCTAAACATTATTACTTCCGTTTCTTTTATCAGTTGCCACGCTTTGACTTTCATACTTGCCAACACAACTTTGACCACTAGTATCTTTTATTATCTATTACTGAAAACTATAGAAAATAGATATTTGAGGTCAATCCATCTTGCTAAAATTTATTTTATATATTAGTCAAAAAATTTCACGTCAAGGTTAGTATATAAATATTGCAAAAGTCAAAGTGTTGGAATGCCAATCTGAAGTCTGGCGCTTCTATATGGGGTTTGCTATTCTGTTTTTTCTGTTTTGGTCCCTTATTTGGCCTATTCGTTTAGGTTAATTAGATGGGTTCTATATAAAACCTTCTAATTTACTTCTGCCCCTATTTTTCTGTAATTTGTACTCTCTCACCTCAAAGATAATAAATCGTTTTCACCTCTGCTTAGGGATGTAGCTAACACATTGTTAGTGAACCACATTAAATTTGTGTGTCGATTGTTCTTTAATTCTTCGTTTCTTTATTGCTTGCGTTACAACATAAAGTGTTGAGCTTAGTCCTGTATTCCTCTGTCTCTCTCTCAACCAATAAATAATGGAGGTAGTATTATACATGTGCCTGCTTTTCTCACTCTCTCAATTTTTGAACTCATCTTTGGCAGGTTGGCCTTGAGCTTGTTCCAAGAGACTATGATGTGGACACCAACTGCCCATTTAGGAAGTCAGATATCATAAGCATGATTCCAGTATATAAGGTACAATGGAGGGCGCAATAAGTGTTCAAGATTCTATAGATATTCTTTAGTGGCATTTACATATCAATTCCTTTCTGCAGCATGTTGCTTGTTCTTCGGCTGATGGACGTACATTGTTAGAGTCATCGAAAACTTCCTTGGACAAAGGCAAATTGGAAGATGCTGTTAATTATGGGACTAAGGTTTTGATCATTTTCTTTTTTTCTCTTGCAAATTTAATTAAGAAAAATCTTCAACGAAACCTAATGATTGCGAAATGTGCAGGCATTATCCAAGCTTGTTTCAGTTTGTGGTCCTTATCATCGCATGACCGCCGGAGCATATAGTCTTTTAGCTGTAGTGCTCTACCATACTGGGGATTTCAACCAGGTATGTGATTTATAAACTAAATTCTTTGTTGTTAAGATACTTATTATATATTCCTTCCAACCAGTTTATGGAGTATGGATAGAGGATGGGAAGGAAACAATTATTGTAGAGAGTATTATAGTGAAATCACAGTTTAATTAACTGCAAGGAGTTGGGACAATCAATTTCAGATGGAGGGAGTATGACCTGTTGAGTCAATTGCATGTTGATCCTAATCCTATTTTTGTTGATTTTCATTTTCGTATAATAAAAATATGAGTTCTTTTTTTTGTTTCTTTTTCCTCCCAAATCTAGCTTTGTTTCTCCTGTTCGAATAAGTCTTTATTCTTTATATTTGCTTAACCATTAAACTTTATTTGAGCCATACCAACAAATTGGAGAATATGAATGTATTAAAAGATGCTATAGATTCTCTTCATCTCTTATGACTGTTTTTATCACGAAGCTCTAAATCATCTGCTAATTGCTAAGAATAGCATGCTTTAGCATTATGAGATAATCGACTTAGCGGATCTTCATGATTTCTTCAGGCTACAATTTACCAGCAAAAAGCATTGGACATCAATGAAAGAGAGCTTGGACTTGATCATCCTGACACAATGAAAAGTTATGGAGACTTGGCTGTTTTCTACTATCGTCTTCAGCACACAGAACTGGCCCTAAAGTGAGCATTTATCCTCAGTTGATTACTCTTGCTGTTAATGAGCTTGTACATTGGCTGCATCTCTGCAATGTTCAGATATAAAACCTTACCGGAAAGTAGATTTTAACATTTTATTCCAAAGAAAAGAGATCTGATTTTGGTCTCGCAATGCAGCTGTAAAAGTGCTGGTAGACCATTGGTTTATACGCAGTTTCATCCTTTCATGTTTTGACTTTAACTTAGCACTGTGATCTGTGGGCTGAATCCCGAGTACGTTGACGTTCGTTGGTTGCTTGACAGTCACCTAATTATCAACTGTCCTAGTCCTATTGAATCTGAGTCCACATCCTAGCAGGCCTCTTTCATGTTTCTCTTGGAAATATGGCTTTTCTATATTTTACAGAGGGCCCTCAAAATAAAAAATAAATGGTTGTGGATGGTGCATCAACTGATATATCCCATATGTGTACGGCGTCCTATGTTACTTGAACTCTTCATTTTACCTCAAGTACCCGTGTTAGATTCTCAACACTGCGATGGTTTTTGAAGACTTTGACAATATACATTGTACCAAAATATGAAGTAGAAGACACTTAGACACATTCTCGTGTTTAATATGAGTCTCCGAGTTTGAGTAGCATAGATGCCATCACAGTTCCTTAAAACACACTAGGATGTCATCCATTATGCTTTTTTCTCCTACTATTAAGTCTACTATTAACTATTACGTGCAATAGATTTTCCTGAAAATTTTGAAGATGTCACCCAACATTTATTAACTCTGCTGATCCAGGTATGTCAACCGTGCACTATATCTCTTGCATCTGACCTGTGGCCCTTCTCATCCAAATACTGCTGCCACATACATTAATGTGGCAATGATGGAAGAAGGTTTGGGGAACGTTCATGTTGCATTAAGATATCTCCATGAGGCTCTAAAGTGCAATCAGAGACTGCTTGGAGCCGATCATATCCAGGTCATTCTTCTCATCTTTCTCTCGCCTCCAATCATCAGTTCTTGTTGGATCCAAACATGTTATAATCCAATTTGTCCATCTTGTGTATGCAGACTGCAGCCAGCTATCACGCTATTGCAATTGCTCTATCTTTGATGGAAGCTTACACCTTGAGTGTTCAACATGAACAGACCACTCTGCAGATTCTGCAGGCAAAACTTGGATCAGAAGATCTACGAACTCAGGTGAATATATTTAAAGTCTTCGACATTAGAGAATCACAGTTCCTCTCAAGGCAATGACACTCATTTCTGAACCCATTGCAGGATGCGGCTGCCTGGCTTGAATATTTTGAATCCAAGGCTCTAGAACAGCAGGAAGCTGCTCGCAATGGCACCCCGAAACCAGACGCCTCCATTTCTAGCAAAGGCCACTTGAGGTACTCCAAGCATCTCGTCTTGTAACTAGTAGCATAGATCTTCACATTCTTTGACTATTTGCCAAATTGTGAATTATTTTTAACACACATTTTTTTAAACCTCAATTCTGATATTTGGATTTATGAACTTCTAAAACAGTGTATCAGATCTTCTGGACTATATAACCCCAGAAGAAGAACTAAGAGCAAGAGAAGCCCAAAGGAAACAAGCCCGTGCAAAGGTGATAATAGCTTCATACCATTATGTTACTGTTTCTTCTCAGTTCTGATCCTTAATAGTAACATAAATCTTTTTACATGAGTTGAGAATTGATAGTTAAAAACATTGCAGTTACAGGTCAAGAGCAAAACTGAGCAAAACTGGGAAACTGTTGAGGGTGGTGAATCACCCAAGAATGAAAAGTCATCACCCAGCTATCAAGCTGAGAGCAGCACTAACGAAGAAGTCAAATCTAAACTTAATATTTATGAACCAGCACATGAGAAAGAAGACAATCACAGTGTCCAGACAATTTCTATCCTGAATGGTGATCTGACACAAGACGATACTTCAGATGAAGGATGGCAAGAAGCTGTTCCTAAAAGCCGGTCAAACACAGGTCGTAAGCCTTCTACTTCGCGGAGGCCAAGCCTAGAAAAACTCAATACAAATTTTGTGAACCAACAACAGTCACGATTTCGGGGGAAGGCAGCAAATTTTACTTCTCCAAGGACCCCATCTAATGAACCTTCTGTTACTAGTCCATCTGTCCCAAAAAGGTTCGCCAGGAGCACAAGCTTTAGTCCAAAGCAGAATAACACTGCCACGTCAGCTGCTGCAACTGAGAAGCCGGTTAACCCCAAGTCTTCACCAGCAAGTCCAGCTTCTCTCGAGCAAGTTCCTAAACCAGCTACTCTTGCAAGTTCAATTACTACGCAGACAGCTGGAAAGTTTTTCTCTTATAAAGAGGTTGCTCTTGCCCCACCTGGAACAATTGTGAAAGCAGTCGCAGAACAATCAGCCAAGGAGGAAATCCCTACTTCACAA
Source organism: Beta lomatogona (assembly GCA_947646795.1). Classification (NCBI taxonomy): domain Eukaryota; kingdom Viridiplantae; phylum Streptophyta; class Magnoliopsida; order Caryophyllales; family Amaranthaceae; genus Beta; species Beta lomatogona. The sequence continues at coordinate 41,243 of CANSNZ010000033.1, read as the reverse complement.
TCAACTCAATCTGAAGAAAAAGCAGCTGCTGAGATTGTAAAAGAAGAAACTCCTAATAAAACTACGGATGAGAAAGTGGAAAAAGCCACTGTTATAGAAGAAAGAAAATCTGAAGTTGACACAGAAAAGGTACAGTCAAGTGAAGTTAAATCCAGCACACCCGAGGATATAAAGACTGAGGTCCAGGTCCAAACAAATGCTGAAGTTGGAAATCTGAATTCTGCATCGACCTCGGATTTGAAGGCAAAAGATGTTGAGGAGAAGAACAGTACTGTGAATATCCAAGTCTCGGAATCAGATGCAGAGGGTTCCAATGATGTTCTTTCCCAAAATGAATTGTCGACCCCTCCATCATCGGACTCTCAGCCTCTGCCAAGTGGAGTTAATGTCGAATTATCAGTAGAAAGTGACGGAGTTCCTTCTCCAACATAAGGTGAAAAACAGGAAGGATCAGAAACGGGGAAGGAAATTACCAAGAAACTTTCTGCATCAGCACCTCCTTATAATCCATCAACAATTCCAGTTTTTGGGACTGTTCCAGTTCAAGGTTTTAAAGACCATGGTGGACTGCTACCCCCACCTGTAAATATAACGCCTATGATGGCAGTCAACCCTGTCCGTAGATCACCCCATCAATCAGCTACAGCCAGGGTTCCTTATGGCCCGCGGTTATCTGGAAGTTATAACAGGTCTGGTAACCGGGGAAACCGCATAAAATCTGGAATCCACAATGGAGAACTTATCGGTGATGTAAACCACTTCAATCCTCCTATAATTATGAATCCACATGCAACAGAGTTTGTTCCCGTTCCACCGTGGCTTCCAAATGGATACCCCCCAAACGGGTATATGGGTCCACCAAATGGGATGCCGGTGTCTCCCAATGGTTATGCTAGTGTACATCCAAATGGCGTTCCTATATCAACTAATGATTATCAGCCTTCCTTGAATGGTATTCCAGAGGCTCAAAATGGGTCGTCTGGATCTTTCAATGATACATCAGAGTCCCCCGATGCTGCAACTGTTGAAACTGCTGCCGAAAACAATGACGAAGTTGTGAATGAACAAAATTTGGAGAACTCGTTAGAAACAATAGATGCCTCAGGTGAGCAAGAAGATGAAGCAAAACCTGAAGTTGTAATTGATAAATCTGAGGCTGAAGAGTCTCTCGTTGCAGAAACAGCTGTATCTGATGATGCTAATGTGGTGGCTAAAGAAAGTGATGAGCATACAACAGTTGAGGAAAAACCAAGTAAATGTTGGGGGAGATTACAGTGACAATGAAGTTGAAATTGTGGAGGTTACTAGTTGAATGAGATAGTTTTTTTGATAGAGGAAATTCTGCCACCATATCTCGCAACCTCGTGATGTGCAGCAAAATTGTAACATGTGAACCAACGGAGTATATTTTGACAAAGCCGGACTTGGTTATGTAAAGACTACATGATGCATATATTTTTTGGTTTAATTGCACTTGAATTAGTGTAAACCAAGTGTTTTAAGCTCATGACCATGCCGGCAATGGAGGTTCAGGACAACAGACCGTGCCATTTTTATGCTAGTTAGTAGTACAAATTATCCGATGTAGTTCCCTTTGTGTATTTTTTTTGATGATAGAACTGTTTAATGTACAAGGAGAAAACAAGATAGAACTGGATGAGTGTTATTTTTTTTTTTTTTTTATTTTGGCAATTTTGAACTTAATTTTACCTTTGTAGTTCCCTTGGGACGGATTAAAGACCTTTGTGAAAGACTTCTTAACAGTGATTATATGCAATGCTGTATTGCTGTGCTTTCAGTTAAACAGAACAATATTCAACAATCGCCTATATCCATGACCCCTTGAATTGAGATCTGTATATTAACGTTATGCAGACGCCAATAACGAAAGCACAGAGTCGAGACCTGCCTACAGGTAAAATACTAACACTACTATATATCTTCATCCAATTCATCAAAACAGATCAATCAAACAATTACACAATAAATATGGTTGCTGAGAAGCAATAAGCTTGTTTAGCTATTCATACAAGCAAATACTTACTACTGGAGCTTCTTCAAACACTATGCCTTGAATCTACAAACTTGTGTGACAATCAATACAGTATCTCACTGAAATCCAAACAACTGAATTTTCTGCTCCTGTTCATGTTGTCTGAAACTAATAGCAAGTAGACAGTCCCCGCCGCCAGTGCAAAATAATTTGTATAGCTGCACTGTGAACAAGGGCACCACCAACAACGAACATGTGAAAAATCTGATGACTGTGACCTGCAAGATCAAAGGCACCCGGCTTCCATCGTTCAGGAACCCTGCTAACATAAAACCAAGCTCCGATGGCATATAAGATTCCCATGAGTACCTCATACCCAAGGGCTACTAACACGTGTGGGTGATCCCAATGGAGTGCAGCGGCATGAACAGCAGGGATCAATCCAGAGAAACCCATGCTAAGGAAGAGGGAGGCCCTAAAAGTACGGAAACGAGGGGAGGAGGAAGTGGGAGCGAGGAGAGTGATGATAGCGAGAATGCCAAGAATGGTGATGGAAGTGAGGTAGAAGAGGCTAAAATTAGGTCGACAATAGAAAGTGTAGTAGATTGGGGCGTAGAATGAGCAGACTATCATGACTGAGATGCCTGCGTAGTCCAAACGCCAGAAGAAGAGGCTCAGGCGCTTTGAATGGCAGGCAAGGAGATGAGAGACTGAACTGAAAACCAAGCAACACATTGCGCCTGCTAGAAAGACGAACCAAGGCCACATCGGTATCAGTTCAGTACCTTCTCCGCTGTTATGCCACAATGAAGAATCTGAGAAGTGTCTGAAATGTGCACCCTGCAGGAGAAGTAAGCATTGGCAGAACTTCAGACCAGGACTTACTCTTGTTCTTTTTTAGCACCATTATTTTTTTGGCTGAAATATAAATGCTGTACAACACAAACTTATGTAATTATGCTCTTATGCCTACCAAATCATGAAAAAATTGAACGATGCCTCTTCATTGAGAATACAAGTTTACATTTTTCATTTAATATATCTTGTTCTTGATAAAAATAAACTATAAGATAACATTGGATTAGCGGTTAAGTCAATAAGTTTCATATTTGAGGCTGCAAGTTCAAAAGGCTTAACGACACTATTTAAATTCTAAATTTAATTTTCTATCAAATACTTATACAAGTAGTATCTAAAGAAAACATTATCTAATAAGATTCTTAATTGACCACTATTCAACTTTAAATTCACCATAGTGATAATGATCATCACATCATTCTTGATTGACAATTTCACAATCTTGTAATAGTTCAAAAACATATACTACGATGAATTAATATGAATTTCTTTTTCCAAGACTAGCCGTTGGGAAGTAGTTAAAGGTACGTACATTCAAATAATCAACAATTAGTTCCCGACTAAATCTATAATTTGTTTAATTGCCTAACATACATAGTTGATATATTCATCCCACTAATGAAAGGTCCAGCTTGTACTAGCGAGAACAAAGTTAGAAACAGGCTGTCCGAATCATTTAAACAAAAATTTCAAAAGCCTCACTTTGAGCGACAGATGGAAACCAGTAATTTATTCCTTCAAAAGAAGCCGTCAAAATCAAAGACCCTATCTTCGCTATATGGAGGTCAATCAAGATCCACCCGGTCACATCGTGATTGCGAGTCTGGGACATACTAGGAGTCTTTCATACTACTAGTATTAATTACTCCATGCGTTTCTTTTTGTTCTTCCTACTTTGATTTTTTCCTATCTCATAGGAAGAACAAGCTAAGCAGTAATTTTCCCATTTTTTACTGTACGTTATTTATATATAGTATTTTTTCCCTTTTTTGCTGTACGTTATTTATATACTGCATCTTAACTAACTCATACTGGTTTTTGAAAATTTAGAACCAAAATTGCTTGGTATAAGTTGTGATTCTGATTTCTTAAAAGACTAAAACCCAAGACAAACAAATGTCATGCTGCTACATGTACTCTTCCCTTCCCCCACACAATCAAATGAGACATTAAATAATAAAAATGTGTGTTTCCAAACTCGAACCCATGACCTCTCATTTGATATGCTAATGCACTAACCAACTACACTACAATGCTCATGTTGGTCTTTGTGGGGGGGAAAAATCATTTAAAGACAAATATTTCTATTTTTGAAGACTTCAAATGCACATCGGTAAATAATCCGGAGTGTATGGCCCGGGACAAGAACTATTTAGTAATGGAAAGCCAAGTATATAACAAATCATCTCTTAAGAGTTAAGAGTGCAATAATATCACAACTGAAAGTTTTCAACGAGAGTAGTTAATTGTAATTTCAATGTTGGATCTGCTTAATTGGGGTAACCAACGGATCCAATTCCAAAAAGTTGAGAATTGGAGTTACCGCTGATTTCAACTGATAACCTGTTTTCGTACTTGAAATCGGGAAATCTTCTTAGGTATAGCATAAGACCCTTTTTTTATGGTACCACCAAGAATATATACCAATTAGACCATTTTTATAATATTGATTCAACACTTCTTAGGTACAAGCTCATGTATGATAAGTTTGGGGTGAAAAAAACACGACATAATTGTAATACTTGATTTCTCAGCTATAATTGCCCTTTACTTTTTTTTTGTTTTGAGGGGAAAAGCAAACTAGATTAATTCATAGACAAAGTGTCCATAAGTACATAGGGCGCCCTTTACTTCGTAGATTATGTTAGAACAAGTGGCCATATTCATCACCAGATAAGACTTAGCTCACTTGGTAAATTCCTTACCTAAACTCTTTGAGGTCTAAAATTTGAATGATTTTGGTTTAAAGAAAGCCACAGGCAAATGATGTATACAGATTCAATCCCAGGTCTGTATCAGCTCCCAAGACTTTAACCAACTAAACTAGTTGACATCCATTCGAATGATGAGTCAATACCAAGTGAATAACTTAGATGTTTTAAAGAGCAGGGATCGCCTCACCTTTTCCCTTACTTCTAACTACCTTGCGCAAAAACTGAACCAAGAGAAAAAGATACTTCCTCGGTTTTCTTTTACATATTACACTTTGACATTTTACACTATTCACAAATTTCACTTTGATCATCGTTTGTGATTTATACGTGAATGTGGGATTTTGTTATATTCGTCTTAATATGTACTTTTTATAATTTTTACAAATACAAAATTAGAGATATATGTCCTAAAAATTTTACATTGACATACGTGAAAAGTGAAAGTATAACATATAAAAAAAAATAAAGCAAGTAAAAAAAAAAAAAAAAAAAGCGAGACAAAGTAAAACTTACGGGACTGGAATTCCTTGAGCCGTTGTTGGAGTCCATCGCCAACATTGCCATCAAGGGTGTCGCGACAACAGTAGCCCTGGACCCACAAACAAATAATTAAGAACTCCATCTATGATTTCTAGACATCATTTTCCTTAAAGTACTCTTGATTTTTTTTTTAAAATTTTGTAAGGAAAAGTACTCTAGATGATTAATAAAATGATAATGGCGCTTTCTTTTCTTTAGGTGTTTTTTTTAATGATATCTGTTTTCTCTTTCTTCCCCTGTCTCTGTTTCTTTCCTTTTCCTTATATTTAAGAATGAAGGTAACCAAATGATATTTTCAAAATCTCCCGATAGTTCAGCTGATAAGTGGAAGTGTGCAACAACTACACCGCCTCTCATTTTCTTATTTGGAAGGAGACCGCCCTTCATTATCTTGCATTATTACTAAGAAAATAATATTCCACTACTATTTTGATCATTAGTTAAAGGAAAATTCATTCTTAAATCTTAATAATACCGTCACCGGTATGCCTCTTGAAAAAAACTACTACTGGTATGTACTAAAAAATACTAAAGGAAGTATGTACTAAGTTATTTGCTCTCTCCATAACACCAACCTATGAAGTACGGAAACGCCCCTGACCTGACGTTTTGAGTTTCCGACACCAGAAAGACACACATGCGTGCAACACGCATCGGACACGTTATGCAAACGTGTCCAAAATGACGAAACGTTTCATGATTTTGAAAGTTTATGGGAAACGACAAATAAAGGAAAAATGACATTTCCCTTTTGTTTAATGAGAGAAAGGGGAAAAAAATACAATAAAAGAACAACATTTGATAATTTTGACACTCCCATAAACCTAGGAACCCATCTCTTTCTTTCCGACAACCCAATAGCCTCTCTCTTTGCGACATCCATTTGTCTAAATACTGATAGATATTGATATGTATTAAGCTAAATACTATTTATGCTTTTTATATACTCTATTTATCATAAAATTTAGTTTGTATGCAGTACTAATGTATTACTTCTCATTTATGAACTTGATTTGTTTAATTGCCATACAATATTTTTATGTAAATCTTTTGTATGACATTTCTTAACCGTTTCCTTTATTTGTGAAATTAGATAATGGCATTTCTCGTTTCCATGTCGCGTCCATATCCGTTTCCAGTTTATGTTTCCGTGCATCATATGCACCAACTATAGACATATTTGTACTAAATAATACGCCAGGGACCAGATCGGATATAATTTTAAAAATAGAAAAACTATTTGACCATGTTCAGAAAAGGCCTTCATATCTACCTTCTTCATGATCTTTGGAAAAAAAAAAAGGATTGAAGTAGCATTATAAGAAAAAGTATGGTGAGAAAAATAAACCCTATTTATTCAACAATTTTTTTCTCCATTATAAAGTGTGGTATGAGTTTTTTTTAATCAAAGAGAAAGGACTTCAGTGTTATCTAATCTCGTCAATAACGTTTGGTGTTTATTTTTTCTCTAGAAAAAGCAAACACTTTGCCTACTGTAGTGTTTTTTAGTACCAACATTTCCACGTTCATGCTCTTACAAACCGTCATGTCTTCTTTGATGCTTCAAACATTACTTCACCGCATTTTCTTTTCACAACTAATAAGGTAGGGTCTGGTGATGCCGAAATATACTATTTGACTCTTTTTTTTTTTTTTAACAAAATAGTTATAAATTAAGCTCATACCCTATAGGATTCCTCCATGAGACTCTAATATATGTATATTCATTAGATCTAGTGGATCTGTGGGGCATAATGAATTCAAAAGAAGTCATTCACTAACAATTTTCAAATTTCATAGCACTCAATATAATTAACCCGACTCAACTACACAAGCAATACCTCTTTAAAAGGGGTGGAAGGATAATGAATCCCCAAACTCAAAGTGCTTCTACGAGAGTTTAATCCCACAACCTTATTCTATTTGTATAATCCGCAACAAAATTAACACAATTCATTCTGGTAAGACAATACAATTAAAAGGGCTATCTACCAGCCATAGAAATCTACATATTCTATAATTACAATAATTCAAAGTCTTATAAATGACGACATCTAAAATTTGACTAATATCGCCACATCTTATGGGTGGTGTTGGTGAGCCACAGACTTAACGGTACTAGAGGTTGAGTGAGAAAGTGATAAAGAAAGAAGTAAAATCTAATTGAGCGAATCTTAGATAACCACTATTTGGTTTATGTCATAGTTAAGCTTAATTAATGATTAGTGTATTTTTTCCGCCAACCTAAGCTTTAAGTGAGTAATGTAGGGTAGGCTTCTAGTAAGTCTTATGCTGGACCGCCTTATCATAAAATTTGTATAAGTCCACCTCACTTTGTTTCTTAAAAGGGTCATTTTTTGAGTTAAAATGATCACTTGTAGATAATGGACCACCCCATGTCTTAAGTGACCCCTTAAGAACCGGAAGTTACCCACGTCTTACGGTCTTATTCTCTTATATGAGATGTTTATACAAATGTTTATAGTACATTTCCGAATAATTTTCACTCTCTAACTCATAAAAATGTCCCTGGCCTAATATGACAACAAAGCTGAGAACATAAGGTACATTATAAAAATAAATATAAAAACATTTTTAAACCAGAAAATTTATACTAATATATTAAAAGGCGTTCCTATACAAGGAACGATACTACGGTCTACATAGCGCATTCCCTTAGTGTGTTTAAATAGAAAATGCATTGTATAAGATTCGACCCCGTGATCACAAGCTTGTGTATTGAAGTCTTAACTACTAGACCAAAGTAAAATATCAATAAATGAAAGATATAATTACCCGAGGCATAACTCGTTCCTAAAGTAGTTTAATATTTAAACATGAAAATAAAATGAAGATTAGAGAGAGAAAAAAAACCTGAAAAAATTGGAAACAGGTCCGTCACCCATTGTGTTCTCCGTAAAACTCGCCACTGCCATCGCTGCAAATATCAGAAACCCTCCTAAATGCCTGTTATAATCAAATTCCAGCAAAATCTTTTAAAAAGATCAAAAATCCAAGCAAAAATTAATGAGTACAAAATGATTGAAATAAAAAACGATGAAAAAATTACTAACGTCCAAATGTTTAGCGTTTCATTATGCCATGAAAAAACGCTAAGAAACGTTTCTTTCCACGGCCATTCACAACGGTAATAATCTAAGATGAACTCATTATCTTTCAAATACTCTGGTAACTCTTCATACTTCACCAATCTCTTCTTCTCCGACTTTTTCTCTCTCCTCATCGTCGTCATCGTCGTTGTCGTAACTTGCTCGATTCTCTCTCCTCCATTGACGTTTTTCTCTCTTTTCTTCGTACTCGATGCTTCTCTACGGTTCATATCTCTCCGGAATCTGATCGGAAACTCTGATTTTTCCGGCGATAAATCACCGGAATATTGAATCTCCGGCGAATTCTCTCTCCTCTGAATTGTTTCTGTCGATCGCCAGTTTTGCTGAGCTAAATTTTTTTTTTGAGAGGATGACAAATAATGTGGGAGATGAAATGAAGAATAATAAATTTGAAGTTTATTTATAGTAGTTAGCAAAACAACAGAGAGAGAAAGCGTATGAATTTTTGTGGAATTTAACGGCAAATTTCGTTAGTTAGAATTCTGGTGGTGACTCGTCTATTTCAGTAAGACACGTGGCAGGATTCAATGGTCTTAATGAGAAAGATAATGAATTGGATTTTGACACGTGTCTTCTCTTGGTAGAGTTCAACTTACTATCTTATACTCCCTCCGTCTCAAAATATAGCTCGCGTTTCTTTTTACTCGGTCTCCAGCACATATCTTTAACCATCAGTATCTTTGGTTATATATTGATAAAAATCGTAAAAAGTTGATGTTATAAAACTATGAGACAATCTAATAAGATCTCACATGATATTTTGTTTGGATATATCAATTTGACCAAAGGTTTTATAAAGTTTGACCATGAAAAATAAAACGAGAACAATATTTTAGGACGAAGGGAGTACTTATTTGTTGATTAGGTTATTCTTTAAAATATACCCTCTATCCCTTTCTCATCGGCTTTTCGATTATTGCAAATTTTTTATTATTTATATCTTTGATCATATATATTACTGAGGATTTATAATCAAAGTTTGTTTAAGGATTTGTAATCAAAGTTTGTTTAACTTTGGAAAAAATAAAATAAAAAGGCTATTAAAACACGGATGGAGTATAACTAGCTAAAAATGCATACTATTTTGAACTTGAAAGAAAGGGGAAGGTGGAAAATGTAGTTTTGGTGATGTAACATTTTTGAAGAATTTGTTGGATGTGTTTCTTTAAGAATAAGCTAGATATGTTTTTGGGAGAGAAATTATTGTTGGGAAATTTTGAATTTGGACCAAATTCAAATCAGTTATTTGATTATATGGAAATTCCACATGAGCACATCAACTCCAATTTCCAAATGTATGTAATCTTTTGCTCATCTACTTACTACTTACAACTTACAAGAAAGTTTTTCTTGTTTGTTGGGAAAAGGCATGGGTTTTTGGTTTTGAATTGGTCGAGAGGGAACCTAAAATTTTTTTTTTTCGAGGGAAAGAGGGAACATTAAAACTGTGACACATCATGTGATTGTGACGATAATGTGCTAAGTACTTTGCCTTGGGATGCCTTACCCCTTAATTTTTTTATCATCTTTTATTCTAATTATATAATTATAGTCTCGTATCACTGTGGTTTTCAGTTTTTTAATTTTTTTACTAAAAAGTCATATGTTATAATGGATAAAAAATTAGCTAAACTTATTAGAAACATGATGATTTTGAAAACTGACAACTAAAAAGTAAAAATCACTTTTTCTAGTTTCCTAATTTTTGTTTTTTTTTTAAAGAAAGCTTTAAAAATGAAGACAAAAAAAAAGGGGCCCTAAGTATGTGAATACTAGCCTCGTATGCACGCGATGCGTGCTACAACATATTAGTATTAATACTGATATTCAGAATCGTAAAAAACATTAATATTAATGCAAAAAATAAACATATACTTCGTACTTACAATTTATTTTTACAAAACATAGGATTGAAAATGAAGATAATAGAAGTTGGTCTATGCTTACTTTTCCCATCAGGTTTAATCATTTCGCTTGAATAACATCTTAACTACGACAATTATGAATCTAAAAAAATAAAAAGATGAGTTATACTCTTTTTTCTCGGTAATTTATGTTCCTTGTAATTGTTATTGAATATTTAGGTAAAAGAAAACTTTGTATTTTTGGCTTTACAATTGTTGGAAAATTTCTTTGTTATGTTAGTTTCCTCATCGTAAGCAATCTTTTAATGGCAATGTTAAACTTTTGTATATAGTTTTCTATTTTTACAACTTTCCTTTTTATGCATAATTGTAAATTAGGAAATGAAGGAGAAATTTTGATTAGGTTTTTTTATGTTTCAAATTAGGGGTATATAATTAAGTATTTTCATAGGGGGGACACCTAAGGGTGATAATGAGCCTAACAAGCTCGCCCTCGGTCAAAACTCGGTCAAAGCTCGGCTCGTTGTGGCTCGACTCGAGACTTATACAAGCCGAGCTGAGCTAAGCTAAGCAATGCTCAGCTCGAAAAGCTCGTGAACAGCTCGATTATTATTTTATACTAAAAGAATATTTTTTTATAAAAAAACTATTTTATATTAAAAAATTATTTTATATTAAAAAATTATATTAAGTATTTCTTTTAAAATATTAACTAAGGTATATATGAGAAGAAAGATAAAATAAAAAATTTCCCAAACGAGCTCGAGCCTGAAAACGAGCTCAAGCCTAGTCGAGCTCACGAGCCGAGCTCGAGCCGCAAAAACTAATCACGAGCTTGAGCCGAGCTCTCCCAAGCTCGTCGAGCTCACGAGCCGAGCGGAGCAGAGCCGAGCCGAGCCCATGAAAAGTTAAACGAGCTCGAGCCGAGCCTAGTGCTATTCGGGCTCGGCTCGTTCGATAAGCACCCCTAGGGACACCATAGCTTCCCCCTTGGATTATATAATAGAGATTATCATTCCAAAATTGAACCCGTATTACATTCAATACTTTCTTCTTAAGAGCAAACCTTCTAAGGTACACCCATGGACATTTTTGTACTTCCTCCGTTTCTTTTTAGTTGCAACACTTTCCTAAAAGGAAAATTTCTAATTAGTTGCAACACTTTCTACTTTTGCTTTTCCTTTCTCTCTATCTCTCTCCAATCACATGGGGCCCTCTCCTTTTTTCCTCTCTACCTCTCTCCTACCCAAATTTTGCATTGGAGTTTGTGAAAAAAAGTGTTGCAACTAAAAAAAACGGAGGAAGTAATAAATTTGAAGATTAGGAGCATGTTAGTAATTAGGTAGCAATAAAGGACAAAAAGAAGAATCGCTCTTGCTTGTTTCTCTCAATTCTTTCTATTTCTCAAACTTACACCAAAACTTTCCCCAATAGCAATTTCAAATCCATTTTTACAAATTTAAGATTTCACCTTGCACATTCCGTATATCGTTCATTAGACCAACTCTCTTCACAGGTAATTAGAGCATCACCAATGGGTTGGTTCGTCTTTGTTAGTCGTAGAGTTTTTGGCATTCTCTCTCCTTTCCTCCTTCTTACACCTCACATCCCACTAAACTCCCACCAACTCATCTATTTTTCCTCACAATGGGTGGGCTAGTCTTACTTGGTTTTTCTATTTCTCTCTCTTACTTTTACCATACCCCACTATTTACTCTCTCTCTCCTACCCAATGTTTATTTTTATATGAAGTAGATGATTTAAATTAATAAAAGCTAATTAGATTACGTTAAATTAAAATACGTTACATTAAATTACGTTAAATTAAATTATGTTAAATTAAATTGCGTTAAAAGCTAATTATCTAATTAGCTTACGTTAAATTAAATTTGCGTTAACTTGACATTATAGTAACTATGTGCTAATTAGAAAAGAATAAGTTGGGAAGAAGTGTGGTAAAATATATGAAATTTGGGCTCAATTTATAGATAAAAATATTTTATAGCAGTTATTCTAATTTATTTTTTAAAATTATAACTTGATTTTTTTTTATTAATGTTACAAAATTTTGTAACGTTGTAAATGATAGTTGAAGAAATTACAGCAAAAAAAAAAAACTTACCCTCCACATGGCGGCAGAAGAGATTTGCTTGCAAAGAAAATCATCACTTGGCCCAACAAATCTGACGCGAAGTAGATGAAACGCACCATTTTCGCTTCTCTCTCCCTGTATTCCTTCAGCCCTTGCTTTAAACTCAGCATTTGGAAGAAATATTTTTTTTAATTCGCCAGTTTTATTCGCTACGCGGTGAAACATTACTTGTCCTATGCACGCCATCCGAGGTGCCTCTGGTCTAGAATTTCAGACCAACCAACTCCAAGGGCCAATTGCTCCAATAGTAAAACCAAGTAAAGCTAGCTTTGCTTTTTGCTAGACCAACTAAAAACCATCCCATTGTACATGCTCTTAGAGCACCAAATTATCATCAATTCAACTAAATCAAAACCTAAAACCGACAAATTCCCTCAGTACTTCTTCTATGAACGATGAAGGAATTCCTCTTAGCGATGAATTTCTGTTTTTTTTTTTCTCGTGCACCGATGCTTCAACGTTGAAAACATAGCATAGAATTAGCGCCACTAACAATGATGAAGTTGCCATGAACTTCATCATCTTCATCGTCATTGAGAGGAGAGATAATGTGCAAACATATATTCAACCTACTCATTTGCTCATATATAAGTAAAATGAGCATATTTATTTGCTCATTTGGGAATATGAGGATAATTATTTGCTCATTGAAAATTATATTGACTAGATTTAGAATGTGCAATTAAAAATAAGCAGAAGATTATTGCTCATCAATTCAAAATGAGAAAAAGTATATGCTCATTAGGGAAAATGTGCAGAAGTGTGTTGCTCATTTGAGCATTATATGAATTAATTCAGAATGAGCAAATACAGTTTTATTCATTTGTGAAAATTAGTACAATTGTTTGCTCATTTGGGAAAATAAGTAGAAAGTATTTACTCATTATCTCAAATGAGAAAGAAACTTAGCACATTTGATGAAAATATGCATAAAAATAAAGTTGATTCGTTTAACAAAATGAGCAAAAAAGGCCGGTTTGTTGAATTGCAAAAATTAGAAAGACTTTGCTCATTTAGGAAAAATCTAAGTTAATTTTTTTAAAAAGTATCGAAAACAACATAGAAAGTTAATCCAAAAATGAAGGATAACGATGAACCAAAAATTAATTGAGAGAGAGGAGTGGCAAAGGAGAGAGAAAAGAAATGAAAAAGAGGAGAGCGAGAGAAAAGAAAAATAGGAAGAAAATCAATTGAGTTTTTTCTTTAACCTTGAGCTAAATTATGTAGTTCAACACCAAAAGGCTTCTAATTGGATTGGACGTACCATGCTCATGGAGTCATGATACACCCAAGCCTACTATTGATTTTCTCAAAGACTCTTAAAACATAAGAATGTACAACTATCAAGGCCAAAGCTTTATGTACAATATATACACCATACTGTATCCAATTATTTTAACCTATAGGAATTCTACAAAAAAGAATCTACCCTTTTATCTCACCCTTAATTTTCATAACAAGTTTCCCCCAAATTGGAACCAGTTGATTCCCTCCATATATGATACAATTTTTTCTTTTGATAATTGTCCATATATGATACATTGTAGCAGAAAATCCTCAAGCATAAATATGCTTTTTATAAGTTACATTTACTGACCAATATCACCAAGACTAAGTGTTGTTTTTATTGGAGTTTATCTCATAGATCGGTATCAATTTCTCTTTCAACTAGTGTCATAAAAACTAGAAAAAGATAATATTGAAATGGTACCATATGAAAGAATTTTGGTACAAATTTATCATGCTGGTACCCAAAATCTTTCAATGATGCATTTTTTAGTATTGTTCTGGTACCATCTATCCAATAAATGTAGAGGTTATCATGAGTTGGGCTTTTGCCCAAAAATTGGCTTGTTTTGTTACAAGGTGTCGGGCACGGTTTTTTTTTGCCCAAACTGGTGAAAATCAAGTTAGACTTTTCGGGCTTTTTTCGAGCCTAAGACTATTTTAGACTACAAGATACATCTTTGAAGAACTATGTGCATAATTAGCTTTTGTGTTAATTATAATTAGCTTCTGTGTTAATTATAATCTTTTGTGTATAAGTAGTTTTACAGCTAGTAAATATGCTGTAATAAGTAGTGTGTATAAGTTAGTTTTCTTTCTCTCTTACTAAGCTGTATATAGGGTGCTGTGTAGTATGAGCTGGCACACCACTGTAATTGTGAGGGTGTATTTTTGTCTCATAGCTTATTCTTGTACTATGTATTCCAAGGAATGAAATCATCCTAGGGTTGAGAGCCTAAATCAAAATCAGCCTCCATTTAGTTCTATTCCTTCAGAAAACCTGAGAGAAAAGCTTCCTACTTTGAAGGAAGAAAATCAAAACATAATCAATTTTGTTCATGGTATCAGAGCAAACTGGGTAAAATATATACCCTGAAGTTCAAAACTTTGAAAAATACAGTTTTTTGTTTTTTGAAACATTTCAAAGATTGAATCTTTGAAGCTGGAAAGTGAATTTATAGAAGAAGAAAGCAGATCTACCTAGAAGGGTTGTTTGAAATGGCAGAAAATAGTGAGAAAGGAGAAGTTGTTCCATATGCAGACCCATTTTACTTGGGAAGCTCAAAACAACCAAACACACCTCTGGGTTCTATCGTTTTTACTAGAATAAACTACAACAACTGGAGTAGAAGCATCAAGATGGCTCTTGGAGCAAAGAACAAGCTAGGATTCATAAATGTTAAGATTTCTAAACCTGACGTAGCTTCTGAAGAATACAACAAATGGGTTAGAAATGACTGCTTAATTAGGTGCTGGTTGTCTGCTAGTGTAAAACCTGATATAGCTGAACAAATGTTAGTGGTTGACACTGCTAAGGAATTTTGGGATGAGTTGTATGAAAGATTTGGACAGTCAAATGCACCAGAGCTGTAAATGCTGAAAAAAGAATTGAATTTTGTAGAACAGAACAACATGAGTGTCTCTGAGTATTATGGGAAGTTAAAGGGGTACTGGGATAGGATTAGTAGCCTGGAAGGATTCCCAGAGTGTTCATGTGAACATCTAGGGAAATGTACTTGCAATGTGGTGAAGAAACTGTTGGAAAGAGAGGAAAAGAATGAGGTAATTAATTTCCTTATGAAGCTAAATGGAGGATATGACAATGTGAGACAAAATATAATAGGAATGGACCCATTACCTAGTGTGAACAAGGTACATCAAATGGTAATGCAAATAGAGAAGCAAAAGGAGATACTTGGAACAAGTGAAGTTAGCATAGAGGCAAGTGCATTGGCTACTTCAAGGTAGAATTTCATTACTTACCCAAGCAACAACTATGGGTAGAGAAGAGAGTCAAAGGAGGAAAGAATGAAGAAGATCTGTGAGCATTGTCATAAGAGGGGACACACAAAGGATGGATGTTTCAAGATAAAGGGGTATCCTGAATGGTTTTAAAACAACCCAAAAGGGAAGCCAGGAGGAAGGTATGCTGGAAATATTGGAAATACAAGTGATTTGATGATGTAAGAAAGCCCACACGAGGAAGAGATGGAAGGAGATGGAGGTAAGAAGGAGGTGATGAGTGCAATGGTGAAAGATTTGGTGAAGATGTTGAATGCTCAAGAAGGCACATGAAGCAGTTCAGGTACAAAGAATGTATGCAACTCAGCAGGTACAATATCCAACTCTAATAAGTGTTCATACTATGAGATTTTTGAAAAGAAATCATGGATAATTGACTCAGGTGTATCTGACCATATGGCTGGTTGCACTGAGTTGTTTAGTGATATGAGGAGATTGAACAAAGAGATAACAGTGGGAATGCCTAATGGGAGTGTGAAAAGTGTGAAAGAAATAGGATCAGTTGTGTTAAGCCCTTCTTAAAAATGTGCTATACTTGCCTGAGTTCAAGCATAACCTACTTTCAGTGAGTAACTTAGTAAGGGAAGGAAGAGTGAAAGTTGATTTGACTAATGATGGGTGTATCTTTCAGAACCTTTCTAGTGGAAAGATACTTGGAAGTGGAGAGCTTAATGGGGGATTGTACAAGCTAAAGGTGAATGAAGAATATGAAGAAAGGAAGAATGAAGATCAAGAAAGTTTTGATAGTGATAGAAGTATAGGCAGAGGATAAAAGTGCCTTAAACTGTAAAGCTAAGAACAATTCAGATTTAATGCATGAGAGATTGGGACATACTTCTTTGTCTAAGATGCAACACTTAAATGTGTGTGATTGCAAAGGTTTAAATGAATATTTTTGTGATACTTGCTGTTTAGCCAAGCATCATAGGTTGCCGTTGTCTTTGAGTAAATCTATTGCAAATAAAATATTTGACTTGATTCATGTGGACTTATGGGGTCCATATAGAGTACAAGCTGTCACAGGTGCATCTTATTTCCTAACCATAGTGGATGATTGTTTAAGATGTACTTGGACACATCTTTTATCTAACAAAGAGCAGGTGAAGGGGATATTGAGAGATTTTCTTGCAAAGGTAGAGAATCAGTTGATGACCAGTGTGAAGGTGTTGAGGAGTGATAATGGGACTGAGATCTTGCAGGGAGAATCCAGTGAGATGTTTACAAGTAAGGGAATACCTAGCCAAAGGAGTGTGGCAGCTGTGCCACAACATAATGGAAGAGTTGAAAGGAAGCACAAACACCTCATTGAAACAGCTAGAGCTATCAAAATTCATGCAGGTATGCTTAACAATATGTGGGGAGAATGTGTGTTAGCTGCTACACACATCATCAATATACTCTTTACAGTTGTACTAGGTTGGAAGACACCCTTTGAAAAACTCATGAAGAGACCTCCTAGCTATGAGCATCTTAGAGTTATAGGATGTTTGTGCTACGCTAGCAATACTCATAAAGAGAGAGATAAATTTGCACCTAAGGCAGTTAGGTGTATTTTGCTACGATATCCTAGTAATCAGAAGGTATATAGGCTTTATGACATAGAGTCTAAGAGAATTTTGGTATCTAGAGATGTAATATTCAAGGAAGGAATCTTTCCTTGTAAATTAAAAATGAGTATGGAAAAGAGTCATAGTGTTCCTTTGACTCCCAATTCTGCTAACCAGGAAGAAGAGGGAAATCAAAGAGAGCACACCCCTTTTACTAACATTGGTGAAATACAGGAACATAATAATGAGAATGAGGAACTGATAAATGAAGAAAATGAGGAAGTTTTGAATGAAGGAGCTGAAATTGGAAGGGGTACACCAGAAAGAGAAGTGATTCAACATGCTGCAGATCCTGTACAACAAGAAACAGGGAAAGCAACATGGGAAAGAAGGGTACCTTTGAAATAAAAGGATTTTTTCTATGAGACTCTAGAGAAACAAGGGAGGGGACTGAGGAGATGGAGAAGACAAACCTAGTCTACATGGACTTGGATAATCTGGATTACTATGTTCCAGAGTACCAAATCTCACTCAACAATGTCATGAGTGTAAGGGAACCATATAGTTACAGAGAAGCAATCACTCACAAGGAATGGGTATCAGCAATGAAAGAGGAACTCAATGCCATTGAGAAGAATGAAACTTGGGAGATTACAGAGCTCCCTAAAGGACACAAGTCCATAGACACCAAATGGGTGTATAAGGTAAAGTTCAGACCAGATGGAACAGTGGAAAGGTTGAAAGCAAGATTGGTTGTAAGGGGAGATAAGCAAGTGGAAGGGAAGGACTATAGAGCCACTTTCTCTCCCGTGGCAAAATTTGCTACCATAAGATTAATGATTGCATTAGCAACTGGTAGAGATTGGCAACTACACCAGTTGGACATCAACAATGCTTTCCTCCATGGGCATTTGGAGGAAGCAGTTTACATCAAAGTACCAGATGGATATGAGGGAGTGTCACCTGGGAAGGTGTGCAAGCTAAGAAGAAAAAGCTTGTATGGGTTTAAGCAGGCATCGAGACAATGGAACTTGGAACTCAAGAGGCTGCTAGTGCAACATGGTTTCAAGCAATGTGAGAGAGATCATTCTCTTTTTGTCAAGAAGAATAGAAAGAAGTTTTGCATGATCTTAGTGTATGTAGATGATCTTATCATGACAGGAGATGATGAAGATGAGATTGCAGAAATGAAGGCAAAGCTTGACAAAGCTTTCACTATCAAGGATCTAGGGAACCTCAGGTATTTTTTGGGAATAGAAGTGGCCTGGGAAAGCAAGGGAACCTTGATTAATCAAAGAAAATATGCCTCGACATTGTGAAGGATGCTGGAATTGATCAATGTAATCCTGTACATTTCCCATTTCCGAAGGGAGTGAAACTCTCAACTGAATTAGGAGAAAATTGAAAGATGCTGAAGAATATAGAAGATTGGTGGACAGACTCAACCTCTCCAGACCTAACCTTACTTTCTCAGTGCAGCAGCTGAGTCAGTATTTAAGCTGTCCCAGGAAGCCTCATATGCAGGCATCATTACATGTTGTGATATACATCAAAGGGACTCTTGATCTAGGATTGTTCTATCCTAGAACAAATGTGCACCAAGTCATTGGGTATAATGATGCAGACTGGGGCACTTATGCCTACAGTGGAAGATCTCTAACAGGATATTGTATATTCCTAGGATCATCTCTCATTTCCTGGAAAACAAAGAAACAAAAAGTGGTATCAAAATCCTCTTGTGAAGCAGAATTGAGAAGCATGTCCCGAACCACAAGTGAGCTAGTATGGGTTGCAGGAATTTTTGAAGATTTGGGATTAGATGTACCTCAACCTATCACTCTATACTGTGATAACAAGGCTGCTACATATATAGCACACAATCCAGCTTTTCATGAAAGGACCAAGCATTTAAAACTGGATTGCTACTACATCATAGAGAACATTGAGAGTGGTTTTCTCACCACTGCTCATGTTAAAACTACTCTCCAACTTGTTGATATTCTTACCAAGTCTTTATCCACTGCTCGACATCAATTCTTATCATCCAAGTTGGGACTTGTCTCTCTTGCACAAGTCCAATTTGAAAGGGGGGGGGTGAAGAACTATGTGCATTATTAGCTTTTGTGTTAATTATAATTAGCTTCTATGTTAATTATAATCTTTTGTGTATAAGTAGTTTTATAGCTAGTAAATATGCTGTAATGAGTAGTGTGTACAAGTTAGTTTTCTTTCTCTCTTACTAAGCTGTATATAGGGTGCTGTATAGTGTGAGCTGGCACACCACTGTAATTGTGAGGGTGTATTTTTGTCTCGTAGCTTATTCTTGTACTATATATTCCAAGGAATGAAATCATCCTAGGATTGAGAGCCTCAATCAAAATCAGCCTCCATTTAGTTTATTTCTTTAGAAAACCTGAGAGAAAAGCTTCCTACTTTGAAGGAAGAAAATCAAAATTTAATCAATTTTGTTCAATCTTAGACCGAAGATCCCAAAATTGGGGCCCGGAGATTTTGTCCAAACCCGGACTTTTACGCATCGAGCTAGACTTGATCATCTGTAATTGACATGTATGAGTGTATGACAGTATGAGATAGATGCAGGCATGCAACGACTTTCTCCCCAGACAAAGATGATCCATTGTCTTTTCATCGTTAATTTCATTTCAACCCTCGCTCTGATCTTTCAAGAAAAATCATCAATGACATCAACTCGAAACTTCCATAATAAATTATTCTGTCTCATACTTGGCCATTTTTAATTTGAAGGCTCCTCCTCTTTCTCAACCAAAAAAATTATGGCAACTAACTGCACCAAAGAAAAATCAGAAGTGCAATGCTGATGATTATACTAAAACCACTAAAAATGATTTATTCGAAATATTTAGTTCTAAAGTTAAGCAAACAAGGAAAAGTATCACCGAGGCCGTGTAACCATTGATTATAAATATAGGGTTCCCTAATATCCACAATCTGAGCGTCGAGATTAAAAAAAACCAAGTTCTTACATAATTGTATTTGCACTGCCACTGGATATATTATACACATACACAAATCATACATAAGACTTTTTTTTCCTAATGGTAAGGAAAAACGAAGAACTTACAAGGATAGAATTTAAAGTAGGAGAATTACACGTTTCAAAGAAAAAATACGAATTAACTAAATGTCCAACACTGGCGATGCAATCTGCAACCTTATTTGCTTCTTTGTAAATGTGATGGATGCTCCAACTGTTAAAAGTAGTAAGTAGGGACTGGATATCTTCAATGATGTTTGTAATTTGCCACGAGGGTTTATATAGTCCTTGAACTGAGTTTATGACTAGAAGGTTGTATTCCTCGATTAGAATATCTTGAATCCCTTCTTGACATGGTACGAAAATACGTTGCTTTAAAGCGGTTGCTTCTGCTATGTATGCTTTGGTATTGCCAAGGTTGTAGGTGCAAGCCTTGAATGTTTTCCCCATCACGGAAGATGACTCCGGCAGCGCAGAGGAGAATAGTACAAAACTATCGAAGTTGAGTTTGAAGAAAGATTGAGAAGGAGGCTTCCACGCAAGATCAGGAAGAAAGCAAATCCACATTAACTTGATTCCGTGAACCGTGTTGCGAGGATTGTGGAAGCGGCGAGTGGAGAGAGAGAATGGTGTACATGTTGAATGATAACGGTCAAATGAAGTTCTTTATTAGATGCCATTCTGTGCAGAGGAATAAAGCTCCATGAAAAATACGATGTAAATTTAGTTTTTCGTTGTTAAAGATGATATCATTGCGTTCTTTCCATATACTCCAAATTAGAAAGCTAAATTTGGAGCTTAGATTTTATCTACATGATATAGTAAAATCTAAATGTAAAATCACGGAAAACGCAACATACTATATCATGTAGATTATTTTACATTTGGAGGAAACCCACTATATGAAGAACATACTATATCATGTAGATTTTACATCATTTCTAAATAATTCACTATATTATTCAGACATTCACTATATCATACACTCACTATATCATGTAGAAACTCACTATATCATTTAGTCACTCACTACATCACACATAAACTACATCTTTCTATATGTTAAAGCACTTGTCACGATTAACTTACATCGTCCTGTATGTTAAAACATTAAAATTAAATCCTCCACTATATTGCATATAGTTTCACTATATGTTTTCTAGTCAATAAAATCCACTATATTGTATATAAATTCACTATATATCTATAGAACTCACTATATGAATTTAATATTAATTACCAACCCAGGTCCGTTTAATTTTTTTTATAATATACATATCACAAAAAAAAAAACCTAAAATGGACTAGGTGCACCTTAAAGTTAATGTTAACCTCATGTTAGCATATGTAACTATAGGTGGGAAATGACGAAAAATGATCATATGTTATAAAACAGTATATATAAAAGAAGAATAACTATAGATTATAAAAAGTGATATATGGAAAAAAGGGGTTGCCAAGTTAGAAAATGGTAGATATAAAAGAGTAACTAATTGAGTAGTTGTATAGAAGGACTACATGAGAAAAAATATTAGTATGTTAGAAAGAGTAAATTTTACATGGTAAGTTATTGTAAGAGGGCTGGGTGACTATATTATAAAAAAGAAAAAGGATCACTATGTTAATTAGAAAATAGCATGTATAAATCTAAGTGATGTGACAGGATGAAAATCATCATTGTATGAAAGAAAAAGGTGACTATATTTGAAAGACTAGATAAGGCTTATGATCCACCCTAATATTAGTGTAGACCAACTCCACACAAGTATTTTTATACAAATTTATACACGTTCTTCATATATAGGCATAGATAGGGGTGTGCACAAACCGGTCTTCGGTCCACAAAAATTCCCGATTTCGGGTTTCGGGTCCGGTTCGGTCCAAACCCGGAAAATTACGGCCCGGACCGGTTGGATCGGAATTTCTATTATTTTAGTAAAAAAAAAAGTTTATATGTTAAAAAAGTTTAAAAAGTTAGAAATTTAAAAACCTACTATTTATTAATTTAGGATCATTGTTATTAAAAATAATAATTTTTAATATATCTAATTTATAAATATATTTAAATAAAACAAAAAAGATTTTATTTATTAAAAATATAGATTTCGATCCAACTGGTCCAAGATCGGACCGGAATCCGGTCACGGTCCAAGAAAAAGGCAGATTCCGGTCCGGTGCACACCCCTACGCATAGATGGAGTAGAAGATATGAAGCACATTTGTGGGACAAGGATAGCTGGAATGAATCACAGAAAAAGAAAGGAAGACAAGGTTTTGTTTTCAAATCTATGCTTATATTAATCACTGATGGTATTTGGTTGAATTTTTTGAACCACACTGAATTATTCTTGTACTACTCTATTTCTTGTTGGGATGATTTAAATTCGGGTTGGAACCTTCGAAACTCAGTATATCTTGGTATGTTTTATTGTTATATTTTTTCAGTTATATGATCATTTATATGCAAAGTGAATTTTATTATTTTTAGGAAATTGATATATGCGACTGCAGTTGCGTATAAGAAGTTAAATGTAAAAATATTAAGCATTATATAAGTAATAATTATATCGATTGATACGTGATTATGACATAAATTTCTAAATTACTATTATTATACACTAGGGGAAAAAAAGTAAGGGTTGCGCAAGAAGGGCTGCGGTTTCCTTGGAAACCGCAACCCTTTTTGTGAAGGGCTGCGGTTAGACTTCAAACGCAGCCCTTC
Source organism: Beta lomatogona (assembly GCA_947646795.1). Taxonomy (NCBI): domain Eukaryota; kingdom Viridiplantae; phylum Streptophyta; class Magnoliopsida; order Caryophyllales; family Amaranthaceae; genus Beta; species Beta lomatogona. Next base: position 18,176 of record CANSNZ010000033.1, on the reverse strand, counting down.
ATGGAGTATGAAGGGCTGCGGTTTTAAGGCTAACCGCAGCCCTTTATGTGAAGGGCTGCGGTTATCCTAGAAACCGCAGCCCTTCATACACGAAGGGCTGCGTTTTCTAGGATAATCGCAGCCCTTCCTATCCCATTTCAACCTTTGAGTTTTGCGCGCAACACATAGTAGCACTCACTCGCAAATTTCCCTCGCACACTCAGCTCACCCCTCTCCCTCTCCCTCACACTCACTCGCACACTCACTCCTCTCCCTCACACTAACTCGCACTGCCATCACCGGAGCACCGACACATCGCCGGAGCGCCGTCCCATCGCCGGTGCACACTTCTTCTTCTCTTCTCTCAGCGTTGCCTGAGCTCCTTCTTCTTCTTCTCCTCTCTCAGTGCGCCTTGACGCCACCACCACCACCACTACTGCATTGTCGGTAATTCCCCTCTCACTCTCTCTCCTCTTTGTTTTATTTAATTTCTCTTCTATTTTGTGTTGTAAAAACCGATTGTAGGGGGTGGGGGAGGGGCTTGTGGAGGGTGGGTAGGGGGTGGGGGGTGCTTGGTCAGGGGATGGGGGATGGTCGGGCATGGGGTGGGGGAGGGGCGGGGATCTTGGAAAGGGGGTGGGGGAGGCTGGGGGAGGCCGGGCATGGGGTGGGGAGGGCGGGGGATGCTTGGAAATGGGGTGGGGGAGGGTCGGGGAGGCTGGGCATGGGGTGGGGAGGGGGGGGATCTTTGGAAGGGGGTGGGGGATGGTCGGGGAGGGTGGGCATGGGGTGGGGGAGGGCTGGGGAGGCCGGGCATGGGTTGGGGGATGGCGGGGGATCTTTGGAAAGGGGGTGGGGGATGACCGGGGAGGGTGGGCATGGGGTGGGGGGAGGGCCGGGGAGGCCGGGCATGGGGTGGGGGGAGGGCGAGGGATGCTAGAAAGGGGGTGGGGGAGGCTGGGGAGGCTAGGCATGGGGTGGGGGAGGGCGGGGGTTCTTGGGCATGGGGTGGGGAGGGCGGGGGATCTTTGGGCATGGGGTGGGGGAGGGGTGGGGGAGGGTGGATAGGGGTGGGTGAGGCATTGTTGTAAGTTGTAACACATGTTTGGTATCACTACTATCTTTCATTTTCTTTTTTGTTTTATAATGTAACTATGTAGATTTTTAGGCTTCGGAAACGAAAAATAAAGGTCATTTTACGCGTACATGGCAATGGAATGCTCTCCACATTTGTAACACTTCTCACTAGTTCCGCCGCTACCAGCTGATGGGCATTCCATTGCCATGTGACCTGATTCTCGGGTCATTTTAGGCCTATTTTAGCCTTTTCGCTTCCGAATCGTACTTATCGAGTCATGTAACCCCAAATTCTTTGTGAACATGATTATATGAGGTATAATGTAACTATTGTGTAGAGTTTTAGGCTTGCATTTGTTCTTGGTTGAATTTCGAAAACGAAAATTAAAGGTCATTTTACGCCTACATGGCAATGAGGGATTGCAGTGGGGGGCGTAGTGGCGGTGGTGGTGGGGGTGTTGTAAATGTGGAGAGTCGGGTCACATGGCAATCGAAAGCCTATCTCGGTGCTCTCCACATTTATAACACTTCTAACTTCGCCGCTACCACCGATGGTCATTCCATTGCCATGTGACTCGATTCTCGGGTCATTTTAGGCCTATTTTAGCCTTTTCGCTTCGAATCGTACTTATCGAGTCATGTAACCCCAAATTCTTTGTGAACATGATTATATGAGGTATAATGTAACTATTGTGTAGAGTTTTAGGCTTGCATTTGTTCTTGGTTGAATTTCGGAAACGTAAATTAAAGGTCATTTTACGCCTACATGGCAATGAGGGATTGCAGTGGGGGCGGTAGTGGCGGTGGTGGTGGGGGTGTTGTAAATGTGGAAAGTCGAGGTCACATGGCAATCGAAAGCCCATCTGGTGCTCTCCACATTTATAACACTTCTAACTCCGCCGCTACCACCGATGGTCATTCCATTGCCATGTGACTCGATTCTCGGGTCATTTTAGGCCTATTTTAGCCTTTTCGCTTCCGAATCGTACTTATCGAGTCATGTAACCCCAAATTCTTTGTGAACATGATTATATGAGGTATAATGTAACTATTGTGTAGAGTTTTAGGCTTGCATTTGTTCTTGGTTGAATTTCGAAAACGAAAATTAAAGGTCGTTTTACGCCTACATGGCAATGAGGGATTGTAGTGGGGGGCAATAGTGGCGGTGGTGGTGGGGGTGTTGTAAATGTGGAGAGTCAGGTCACATGGCAATCGAAAGCCCATCTGGTGCTCTCCACATTTATAACACTTCTAACTCCGCCGCTACCAGCTGATGGTCATTCCATTGCCATGTGACCTGATTCTCGGGTCATTTTAGGCCTATTTTAGCCTTTTCGCTTCCAAATCGTACTTATCGAGTCATTTAACCCCAAATTCTTTGTGAACATGATTATATGAGATATAATGTACCTATTGTGTAGATTTTTAGGCTTGCATCTGTTCTTGGTTGCATTTCGGGAACGAAAAGGTCATTTTAGGCCAAATTTTGCCTTTTCGGGTCCAATTCGTACTTATCGAGTCATTTAACGCCAAATTCTTTTTGAACATGATTATATGAGGTATAATGTAACTATTGTGTAGATTTTTAGGTTTGCAATTGTTGTAGGTTGAATTTTGGGAACGAAAAGGGCATTTTTGGCCTATATTAGCCTTTTCGCTTCCAAATCGTACTTATCGAGTCATTTAACCCCAAATTCTTTTTGAACAAGATTATATGAGATATAATGTACCTATTGTGTAGATTTTTAGGCTTGCATTTGTTCTTGGTTGCATTTCGGGAACGAAAAGGTCATTTTAGGCCAAATTTTGCCTTTTCGGGTCCAATTCGTACTTATCGAGTCATTTAACGCCAAATTCTTTTTGAACATGATTATATGAGGTATAATGTAACTATTGTGTAGATTTTTAGGTTTGCAATTGTTGTAGGTTGAATTTTGGGAACGAAAAGGGCATTTTTGGCCTATTTTAGCCTTTTCGCTTCTAAATCGTACTTATCGAGTCATTTAACCCCAAATTCTTTTTGAACAAGATTATATGAGATATAATGTACCTATTGTGTAGATTTTTAGGCTTGCATTTGTTCTTGGTTGCATTTCGGGAACGAAAAGGTCATTTTAGGCCAAATTTTGCCTTTTCGGGTCCAATTCGTACTTATCGAGTCATTTAACGCCAAATTCTTTTTGAACATGATTATATGAGGTATAATGTAACTATTGTGTAGATTTTTAGGTTTGCAATTGTTGTAAGTTGAATTTTGGGAACGAAAAGGGCATTTTTGGCCTATTTTAGCCTTATCGGGTCCAATTCCCTTGCCCCCCCACTGCACAGCCCCTTCCCCTCCCCCCGCTGCTCCTCCCCCCCCCACCGCCCAACCCCTCCCTCCTCCTACTCCCCCTCCCCCCCTACACAGCCCCCTCCCCCACTGCTGCCCCCCCCCCTGTGCGCCCCCTCCCCCCCACTGCTGCCCCCCCCCCCCCCTACAACCCTCCCCTCCCCCGCCGCCCTCCCTTCCCCCCCACTGCCCGGCCCCTACCCTCCCCACTGCACGCCCCCTCCCCCCGCCGCCCTCCCCTCCCTCCCCCTGCTGCACCTCCCCTCCCCCCACCGCACAACCCCCCCCCCACCGCACGCCCCCTCCTCCCTCCCCACCGCACACCCCCCCCCCCGCACATCCCTCCCCCCCGCCACCGCATCCCTCCCTCCCTCCCCCACCGCACACCCTCCCCTCCCCCCCCCGCACATCCCCTCCCCACGCACGCCCCTCCCCCCACCCTTGCCCCCTCCCTCCCCCCCCCACCGCCCCCCCCTCCTCCCCCCCTCCCCCCCTACACGCCCCCCCCCCCCACCTGCCGCCCTCCCCCCCATGCCCCTCCCCCACCGCTGCCCCTCCCCCCCCCTATACAACCCCCTCCCCCCGCTGCCCCCTCCCTTCCCCCCCACTGCCCAGCCCCCTACCCTCACCACCGCACGCCCCTCCCCTCCCCACTACACGCCCCCTCCCCTCCCCCCCTACCGCACCTCCCCTCCCTCCCCCCCCACCGCACACCCCTCCCATCCCCCCCCGCACAACCCCCCCCCCCGCACAACCCCTCCCCCCCTCCTTGCCCCTCCCTCCCCCCCCTGCCCCGCCCCTCCCCTCCTACTCCCTCTCCCCCGCACATGCCCCTCCCCCCCACCGCTGCCCCTCCCCCCTGTATGGCCCCCTCCCCCCCCACGCTTGCCCTCCCCCTGTATGACCCCCTCCCCTCCCTGCTGCCCTCCCTTCCCCCCCACTGCCCAGCCCCTACCCTCCCCACCGCACAGCCCCTCCCCCCACTGCCCGACCCCCCTCCCCTCCCCCTGCTGCACCTCCCCTCCCCTGCACAACCCCTCCCCCACCGCACGGTCCCCCCCCCTGCACCGCTGCCCCTTGCACACGTAACCCCCTCCCCACACTCCACCCCCTTAGTGGCAATGTTAATTTTAATTTTTTGTTATATTAATGCATTATTTGTACAATTTCAGGGAGATGGCGGATGTGCATACGGATAACACCACAAGTGGTGCTGAACACACTACCGAGGATGAGTCTTTCGATGCGAGAAAGGAACGGGGTAAATTGTCTCGATTTCGCCGTGAAGAGATAAATGCACAAATGCCTAGGAAGTCATTGGCGACTAAAAAGAGAAAAGGAAGGGGACCTACAAAGTCACTAGGGAAACACACAAATATGACTTTGGAGTACGATAGCATGGGTCAACCTTGTGGAAAGTGGCGTCAAAAGTATGGCATGCAAGTTTGCATTTGCATGCATAAACTCTCCATTTTGCACTCATGGAAAGAGGTGCCCGAGGGATTGAAGCGGTGTCTATGGGAAGATACCATGGTAAGCTTCAAGTACAATAACGTGTAGTTTCTTAATTATTTAGTTAAATATATGTGTAATATTACTAATAGCATATAAATTACAACATTTGCGAAAACTAATTTGTGAACTGCGTTTTTTGTAGAATCAATTCAATATCGAAGATGATGAAGCCAAGAAGAATGTATTTCTATCCGCGGTTGCCCAGAGATTCAGAGATTTCAAGGCTAAGTTAGTGTCTGGGTGGATCACTAAGCGGAGGAAAGTAGTAGGTACAAAGAAGAAGAACATCTACGGCGGAGAAACACAAGCCGATCCTGTGGCTTCACCGGAAACATCATCTGCACCATCCAAATTACCATTTCAAATATGGAAAACTATCAAACCTGAAGAGTGGGAAGCATTTGTTGCCAAGAAAACAACCCCATAAGCTATTGTAAGAATATTTTATTAAGACTTAATAAACTTAGATCCAGTATTATTGTATAGCACCGTACGTAGATAACCTTTGTTTATAATTGTGTGTTTTAGGCAAGTCGTGAGAAAAGTAGCTCGAGTTCAAAAGCTAGGAAGTATTATCATCATTTGGGTGCTCATTCGTACAATGAGGCGAGAGAGAAGTGGATGTTCAGCCATTACCCCACAATAGGGTCGACAACGGCAACGGGGAGGGGCTCAATGACGACAGGTGCACGGCCTCGGCAACCGGGATAGAGTCCTCGATTGGTGGTGTTCGATGCATGGGGTTGATGCAAAGGGAAACAGAGTCTTGCCCGACCCCGGAACACAACGAGATAGCCAACGCCATTGTAAGTACGGATTATATGGTTATATAAGGTATATATAATATAACTTTTGCGCTCACAAGCATTTCTCTCTTATACTTATGTAGATTGGCTTGAAGGAAAAAGAGGCAACCGGTGAGTTCACTCCTAAAGGACACATTGATGCATTGCACGAAACTTTAGGACCGGACCACGGTGGACGCGTGAGGGGCGTAGGAGGTGTCCGCCTCGGTTTGAGAAAGGTATATGGTGATCAATACACTACAACGACAAAATCAAGTGTAAGTAGTGTGAATTCGGCAAATCAATAGATGTGGAGGCTATGAAAGCTGCAATTCGGGGAGGAGCTAAGGGAGGAGATGACCCATAACTTCAACGCCATTTTGGAACAAATGGGTTTTTACCGACTTTTGCTGCATTCAAGAAGGGTAGTGATACTACACCTAGCCGGCTGATCCACCCGTAGGACCCGAGTTGAAGGTAATCACTTAATCCCTTTGCTTTGTTAAACAACTATTGTTACGTTCTTAAATGCATGAAATTCTTACTATATATATGTTGTTTCATAGACTAACTATAAATAGAGTTTTATTTACGGGAAGAGACACCATGTGAACTATTAGCTCGAGGAGATGGTTATGATAGTTTCATCCTCGTAGCTCATGGCCATGCACAACCCCCCTAGTGACCGAGTACGATTGCATAACCAGTTAGTGGATCATAATCACTATGTGGTCACCCTCAATGAAATTGTGTCGGGTTTCGAAGAATTACCTCTTCCTTGCCGAAGCCGAAGTTGGTCTGATTACTAAATGATGCCCTTGGCGATTATGTTCGTGGCCGCGTGCATTGGTGCGGTTTTCGAGATGAGGTACAATGATTAACATTCATATATATATATATATATATATATATATATATATATATATATATATATATATATGCGTGTTTTCTTTTATAGTTCCTATGATAGTCGGTAATATCTTTACTTTTAACTAAATACTAGGTTTGGGGGAAGGCCGACTCACATGCCAAGAAGGGAAAGAAGGCATGTTCACCTTATAAGAAAGCAAGTTTACGTGATGAAGGTGAATGAAATGTGGTGACGGGAAATGTTTCTAAGGCAAAAAAATCCACTTATTATCGATCCAGAGGTGGTGCGGAGCCTTACTACGCCATGCTTTTGGTTACATGAGTGCGCTAGCGATTTACCCGATGAAAGCGCAATTGAGGTTGCTTTGGGGGAGCAACAATTCCACTACCTTGAGGACTCATCGACATTCATTTCGAAGGTTGATATTAAAGAATTCTTGTGTGTGGTAGAGTTGAATGTTTCCATGATACAAACATTCATGAGGTAATACATAAGTATATAAATTAAATATACACATACATATATATGCCTTAAGTAGTTTTCAAATCCATAATAAGTAATTGTTGGTTTACTTTTAATATAATCAATATAATTTCTCAGGTTATTGTACAATGAATTGCTTGCAACATCTAGTGCAATGTTTGGTTGGTTATGTCCAAACATAATACGAGATGACAATTGCTTACAAAACAAAGCCGAAGTGAAAGAGTATCTCGACATGAGTTTCAAAGCATCATCTTGTTTTGGATATCATCAGATCATTCTTGTTCCTTATATTGAAAAGTATGCTTGTTAAACTCGCTTTACTTTTATTATTCGATACTTAAATTGACCTATTAATTGTTCTACGATTAATAATAACTATATTTTCTTGTTGTAGGGCTCATTGGACACTGCTTGCGATATGTTTGTCACGTAACGAAGTCTACCACTTTGATTCTTTGCGTCGACAACCACCACGGACCTTACTAATCAAATCATTGTTAAATAGGTAGCCTAATCGAAACTCAATATATGCGCACTTATTAATATTACACATTATTCATCATCTTTAAATATATAAACAGTTAGTACATCTAATCTTATAATAATGTTGTTGATGTAGTGTGATGAAGCATATTAGTGCAACAGGACTTCGAGCACCAAAAGCTCCCTGTTTGGATATCGATCGAGGTAACATGACTAATTTATTTGTCCATATATAGAAACACTTTTAGCCACATACTACACATCTAATTAACATGAATGTCATTGGATGCATCCTTTGGTGAACATTTAGTGTCCGCAACAAGAAGATGGACTTGCATGTGGCTATTACGTGCCGAGGTACATGTTCGATATCGTCAACCGATTGCACTAACGCCGATGATCTTCAAAAGGTATGTAACTTATTAGTATATGTTAGTTTAGATTAGATCGATTGGTAATAAGTATTAATTGGTTTAGAAACCAAAGTAGCACATGCATATATTTGGGAACGAAAATGTCATTTCTAGGCCTATTTTTGCCTTTTACGCTTCCAAATCGTATTTATCGAGTCATTTAACCCCAAATTCATTTTTAACATGATAGTATGAGGCATAATGTAATTATTGTGTTGATTTTTAGGTTTGCAATTGTTGTAGGTTGAATTTTGGGAACGAAAAGGGCATTTTAGGCCTATTTTTGCCTTTTCGCGTCTAATTCGTACTTATCGCTTCATTTAACTCCATTTTATTTTTCAATATGATAATATAAGGTATAATATAGCTAGTGTGTAGAGTTTTAGGCTTGCATTTGTTTTTGATTGAATTTCGGGAAGGTATATGTCATTTTTAGAACTACTAACTACGGTACGTAAATGATTGAATTCTTATATTATGTGTTTATTGCTTGGTTGTTTTGCAAGGTTTATATGAATAACACACCACGCTTGAGGGCCTTCACCACAGACGAATTACATGAAGTTCGGGATAAGTTGGCGTCCCACATTTGCGATGATTGCTTATGATACATCTACTAGTTTGTATTAATTCTATGTACATTTTTCACATTATTAAATATATACATATTTAAAGTTAATTATTATATTACGTTCAAAAACTTGTCATATATTATTATTGCAATTTGATCGTTTTTTTTTGTGTCGAAGGGAGGTTTTGGGCGGGGGTGGGGTGGGGGCTGCCATGGTGGGCTGCTGGGGCGGGGCTATGGGGGGCTGGTTGGGTCTTTGGGGTGGCTGGCAGCAATGGGTGGAGGAGGTGGCGAGAGGGTGGCCCGGGGTGGGGGTGCGGGGAGTGAAGGGGGGGGGTGGGGTGGGGGCGGGGCGAGGGGAGTGCGGGGGGGGCGGGTGGGGGGCTGGGGTGGGGGGTCGGGGTGGGAGTGCGGGGGTGGGCTGGGGTGGGGGGCGGGGGCAAGGGCGGGGGCGGGGGTGGGCAGGTGTGGGGTGGGGGTGGGAGTGCGGGGGGTGGGCGGGGGTGTGGGTGAGGGGGTTGGCGGGGGGTGGGCGGGGGATGGGGGGGTCAAAGGGGTGGGCGGGGGTGGGGTGTCTTGGCTCTGGGGTTGGCGGGGGGTGGGGGTCTTGGGGTGGGCGGGGGGGTGGGGTGTCTTGGGCAGGGGTGGGGTGTACTGCTTGGGGGGCGGGGGGGGCGGGGTGGAGGGTGCAATTTATTTTTTTAAAAAAAATTGAATGTGAAGGGTCGCGGTTTTAAGACTAAACCGCGACCCTTCACATTAATAGGGCTGCGGTTTAGGCTTAAAACCGCAGCCCTTCATACATAGAAGGGTCGCGGTTTAAGCCGAAAACGCACCCTTCATCCTTAGAAGGGCTGCGTTTTTGGCCTAAACCGCAGCCCTTCGTTGTGAAGGGTCAGCGGTTAAAAACCGCAGACCTTCTTATCTATTGAAGGGTCGGCATGGAAAGGGCTGCTGGCCAAAAACGCAGCCCTTAGGGCTGTTTTGACCGCAGCCCTTCCTTGTTTTTCCACTAGTGATAGGAAATATAATTAATACTTATATGCAACCCTAAGGGCTACATATGGAATCCAACTCAACATAATTTTTTTTTTTGAGGGAACAACATAATTTTTTTTAATGCTCTATCAGTAATGAATTGTCTACCCGATAGGTAGGTGTAGCAATGTCCATATATCAAAACCCTTCTTTAAAATGGGCTGTGAAGTGAATAATTTACAAAAGTAGAACATTGATTATACCAAATAAACTTCCCGTTTAAATGTTTTCAAAAGCACTGCCAAAGAAGGTGTTATGACTTATCAGATTTAATTTGCTAATGTGGCGGCGTAGGATATTATGGTTATATATGTTCACTTGATGTGATCTATCATCTACTACTATTAAATTCAAAACTAGTGAGTGTCCCAGGCGATGCCCCGGGTTGTTACTTTTCGTAACTTTTTGTCAAGTGAGGAAAAATTGACGTAATGACATGATAAGTAATTGCATGATTTTTGAAAAACAAACCCTTAAAAGTTTGGGGGTGAAAGCAATAACTTACTCCCTCTGTATTTTTTTATCTTTCTCACTTAGAATCTTGACACTATTCACAACTAGAGAGAATCTTTTAAATTTTTCTCAATATATAAGAAAAAATATAGTCATGTGGGGTCTTGTTTGATTCGTCTAAATGAGTAGTTTATTAATATTCAATTATTATAATTTTCACTAATATGTAATGAAAGATATTTAAGGTAGAATAAGTGCATTGTCAAACGTGCAAAGTCAAAGTAGGAAAGATAAAAAAATACAGAGGGAGTAACTTTCTACAAGGAATTGGAGTAAGAGTTTATGTCTATAATAGTCTCTTTTTGTTATCATAAAAAGGTTAGGTATCTAACTATTTGTGCAAATCTTTTAATGAGATATAATTATAAGACCTTATGATATTTTATTTTGAAATACTAAACAATGGTGTTATGTTGGATTAATAATGGTTAAGGTTTCACTTTTCATTTCAAAGGTCACGTGTTCGATATCTTATAACTCACAATATTATTTTAAAATTGAGGGTTTGACTTAAAGCATTTGCATTAGAGCCTTAGGAGAGTGCCACGTGGCACACAAACATTCATACGAACGCCTTTTAATATATTAGTATAGGTGAGGAGAGGCTCAAGAACCAAGGAGAGAAGAGAGATAAAATGATGGACCCTTGTGATAAATAGATTTAGATAGAACTCAATGCTAATAAATAAAGTAATGTTGCATGTATTTTGAAACTTCAGAAAAGGTAAATGATGCACTTATTCTAAGACGGAGGAAGTATGTGATATAATCGAGAGACGCTACACATACACTTGGTGTATGTATGCCCTACATACACTTCCAATGGTGTATTGCCACGTCGCTGCTAGCCAAAAAAAGAGAGGAAACTTGAGCAGGAATCTTATTGCGCCACTTACAAGTTTTGGGCGGAAATTCTAGCGCCACAAAATATGGAGAGAGAGAGAACAATTTGTTTGGCGCCAAACTTATTTCATTAAGTAATACTCCTACCTCCCACCTCTTTGCAATTTAAAAAAACAAAAGGTTGTTCCATGCATGCATATAAATGGCCGAAGAAGACAACCGAAACACGGAAGCCATTGACGGTGGATATTTTTCCGACGAAGTTTTTTATTTTAAATGCACTAATTAAACTAATACACTCCATACTCATATTGAACAGCGTTTTCAGTCCCCTTAGTTGGTTTGTAAAGAAAACATTCAGCAGTCCCTTAGTTCGTTTGTAAAGAAGACATTCAACCCCGATAAGAACATGTTTTGAGCTGTAATATATTAGGGGTGATATTAATTTAGTAACAAAACAAATATATTTGTATTCTAACTATATTTTCTTGCATTTGTATTTGTTAATTTTGACAAAATGTTATATATATTAGTAACAGTTCAAGAAGAATTTAATATTCTGGTTTGGAATCAAACAACAAGATTTCCAGTCTATGAAACGTTTGAAGTCCATTATATGATAATAAAAATTAAAAGTATAACAGACTATTTTTTTTAAAAAAAATCAATTATATAAATAACAAAACAGTTTCAAACGACTATAAGTTTGACATTTGTTTAGCAACATTAAACATTTAAATAGTAACGCAAACCTATATTATAGTGAGCAAAAAAAAAGGCGGTGTATAGTATAAATACTTAATGTCTCCACTTCTTGATATGGTGAATATCCCGCAATCTTGGTTACTACAACAACAATGAAAATTGCCGATGCAGCCAAGTTTGAACAACACAAGATTAGGGGATTATTGTTTTGGTTTTTAATCATTGTAGCACCATTACTTATGTGGTTGTTCTAATCAATTTTTTGAGCTTTGGTAAGCAGTACTTGTTACTAGCAAATTGATCTTTAATGAAATCTCAAACGACATAATGACTTGAATTTGTAGTTTATGTAAGCAAATGTTGGTAATACGTTACAAGTACAAATTTAATATTACTTCATGATACAAAAAAAAACATTTTAATGGGGAAAAATGTTACAAGTTACAAAATAAACAGTCTACTAGGCTACTACAACATAAAAAAAAGTGGGGGGGGGGATGTGAATGTTGAAGTAATAGCAAGCATGAGATTCGAACTCGAGACCTAACAGCCAGAAACGCGCATTTATGTTTGCATTTGTAACCAATTTGACGGGATATTCAACCATGATAACAAGTGGATACATTAAGTAGTTGTAGTAAATACCACCGTTATTTGCAAACAATAATATAGGTCCTGTTTACTTTTTAAATGTACTGTGTTACTAACAAAATAACAAACTTACAATCGTTTGAATATTTTTTTGTTATTAATAAAATTGATATTTTTTATTATATACTTTGTTTTACTTTCAATTTTAATCTATTAATATATGTAAAAGAACATCCATAAGCCAAATTTCTACTTTTCAACTTGTGATTTTCACACGTTTAACTATGTGATACTTTTTTTATAAAAACAATTACTTATCTTGAACTTATAGTTAGTAAATCACTACAAGTTGATGATAAACTATATAAATGTATCCTGTCACTAGGGGAGAAAAAAGGAAGGGATGTGTTTCTTGAAAAACGCAGCATTTAATAGTGAAGGGCTGCGGTTAGCCCAAAAACCGCAGCCCTATAAGTAATAGAGGGCTGCGGTTTTTGGGCTAACCGCAACCCTTAATGGGCTTTTTTTATTTTTTTATTTTGAATGGAATTAAATCGCGCGCTGGGCATAAAATATGGGATGGCTAGCTAGGGTTTCTCACAACACAATCTCCTTCCCTCACAAATTCTCTCTCCTCTCTCACAAATTCTCTCTCTTCCCTCCACTCCTTCCCCTTGTTCGGCAACGTCCACCATCAACGTAACACATCCGCAAGAATTAAGCCATCAAATTCTCTCTCTTCCGTTCCTCCACCACCACCATCACCACATCCGCAAGAATTAAGCCAAACATTTGCCAGCGAATTTGCCGAAGCCGCGACGACGACGAACCATTTGGAACGAACCTCAACGAACGAACTTCGAAGTTCGAAGGATCTATCGAGCTAATGAATGAAAAAAAGTAAAGAAGAAGGAATTTTGCACAATCTTCCTCGTCCTCGTCCTCTGAGAATAGCAAAGCTACACCGGCAGCGGTGGTGGCCAGTGACTAAGCTTTTCCTCTGTTTCGCTTGCTTATTTGTGTTTTAGATATGTTTTTATCGGCTTTTGGTTTTTTGAGTAATTATTTCTATTTCTATTTCTGAGGAGAATTGGTTTGGTTGTTTGATGGACGCCTCACGCCAGTCACGGCATGTATCTGTTTTTTTTTCTTAGGTAATATTTACATAGTTTGGTTGTGATACATGTAAATTTGTGATTAATATATGGATTTATGGTTGTTGAATACTCGAATTGCATCTGTTTGCTCGAGATTTAGTTTTTATCATAAGTAATATCGGCTGGCTGTTCTTGGTATATTAAGGAGTAAAAAAAAATGCAAACAAAAAAAAAATTTATTTAGGCTCAAAACCGCAGCCCTTGGTAGTGAAGGGATAGTAAGGGCTGCTATGGAAAAGACAGCTGGCAAAAAACGTAGCCCTTAGGGCTGTTTTGACCGCAGCCCTTCCGTTTTTTTCCACTAGTGTGTTACTATACAATTTACAAACTTAAAATCGTTTGAACATGTTTTGCTACTAATTTAACTGATTTTATATATATTTATTTTTCTGATTTTATTTATATATATATATATAAAATAGAAATTACAGTAAGATGTTTCACTACAAGATGTAAAAAGACTAAAGTGCTACTACAAAATAAATCTTGTAATATAAGGCACTACAATTATTAATCTTGTAATATACAAATACTAAATCTCGATCGATTGTTTCAAAAAAATTGATATTATGCATAAATAAATACTTACAAACTAAGGAGTGACCCTTGAAATACTCTATACTACTACCACCGCCCAATAATAACGACAAAACTTAAGTTGGATGGTTCAAATCAAACATTGAAGGGTTAAAATAAAAAAGCAAAGGTTTATAAAGAATAACGATTGAAATTCCAATACTAGTTATTGAAGGGTTATATATATATATATATATATATATATATATATATATATATATATATATATATATATATATATATATATATATATATATATATATATATATAGGGCGGGATCACATGAGAATGCTCGCTACATGAGAAATGAGAATGAATCTCAACCACACGATTGGATTAGAGTTACAACACTTGTTCATTAGAGTTATAGCGTGTAAAAGTCATTCTCATTTCTCATGTAAGTATGCATTCTTATATATATATATATATATATATATAATGTTTTACTTTCAATTTTTATTATTATATTAATGGACTTCAAACGTTATCTGGATTGGAAAGCTTGATGTTTGGTTATAAACCAAAAGCTTAAATTCTCACTAATCTACAACATATTGTCAAAATTAATAAATACTAATGCAATTTAAGTAAAAGTTTTATAATGTTTTTTAAATAAAACTTAAAAGTTTAAATACTTTGTTTATGGTTTACTATAAGTCACAACAATTATTAATCTTGTTGTACACAAATGCTAACTCTCGATCAATTGTTAGCCTTTAGAATTGAAGTTATGCTCCTTAATATTAACAGAGCTACTAAATCTCGATCAATTGTTTGACCAAAAATCGAAATTATGCTCCATAATACTATTATTAGATGACTTTTTGTTATAAGGCACTACTTGTGTATTAATCTTGTAATATACAAATACTAAATCTCGATCGATTGTTTAACCTAAAATTGATATTATGTATAAATAAATACTTACCAACTAAGGAGTAACCCTCGAAAGACTCTATGTTACTATACAACCACCCAATAATAACGACAAAAGCTTAAGTCGGATGGTTAAAATTAAACATTGAAGGGTTAAAATAAAAAACCGAAGGGTTATAAAGAATAACGATTGAAATTCAAATAATAGTTATCGGTTACTAAAAAATATAGCGTTATGTGAAAACAAATACAAATGAAGCAAAAGGTTCAAGTAACATATTTATAATAAAACTTAGATTTTTGATACTATGTTACTTTTTGTAAGAAGATCTCTAACTATTCTTCGTTTTATTATCCTTTTTTCCAATCATGTAAGGAGATTAGTAAATTGTTTCATTAAACAATTCATTCACTACTCATTAGCATTACTAATATATGTGATCTTATTGTTTAATATTAATATTATCTCTTAAGTAAAAACTACAAACATGTTATTACAACTTGCTGCTTGAAAAGACTAAAGTGCCACTACAAAATGTAAAAAGACAAAAGTGCTACTAGAAAACAAAAAAAAAATAAAAAATGGGGTATTAAGCTAATGGCAAGCAACATGGGATTCGAACTCGAGACCTAGAAGCAAGGCAGGCGATTTCAGTGCTGCTGTTGTAACCAAGTGGGCGGGATATTCACCATCCTAACAAGTTGATACATATTTAAAAAATCCATTATATGATAATTAAAATTGAAATTAAAACAGATTATATATATTAAGAAAATCAATTATATTAATAACATATCAATTTGAAACGATTGTAAACAATTGATTTTTTTAGTAACCAGAAACATTTAAATAGTAACCAGGACCTATATTATAGTTTCCATATAACGATGTTGTTACAATAAATACTTAATGTATTAACTTGTTAACAGGGTCGAATATCCCGTCAACTTGATTACAACTGCAAACATGAAAGCGCGTTTCTAGCTATTAGGTCTCGAGTTTGAATCCCATGCTTGCTATTACTTCCAAACCCCCCCCCATTTTTTTAATTTTGTAGTAAGGACTTTTTACTTTGTAACTTGTAACATTTTTCCCCCATCAATAATTTAATGTTTAACATCCAGGAAGTATAAACAATCCATTATATGATAATTAAAGTTGAACTTAAAACAGATTATATATATTAAAAAAATCAATTATTTTAATAACATACTCCATCCGTTTCATTTTAATTGTTACACTTTGACATTTTACACTATTCACAAGTTGCACTTTGACCCTCATTTGTGATTTATACATGAATAAAAACATAGTCATGTGGGATCTTGTTAGATTCGTCTTAGTATGTATTTTATTAATATGTACTTTTTATAATTTTTACAAATACAAAACTAGAGATATATATCCTCATAGTTTTGCATTGTCATGCGTGAAAAATGTAAGTGCAACCATTAAAAAGAAACGGAAGGAGTAACAATTTGAAACGATTGTAAATAATTGATTTTTTTAGTAACAAGAAACATTTAAATAGTAACCAGGACCTATATTAGATTCGTGAAACATTATACAAAAATTCTACAATGTAGAAAAAATTCTGTACAAAAAAATTGAAATCAAGAACATGAAGAACATTAGAAGAGAGAGAAGATGGAAATAATCAGATTATTCGGTTTTAAAAAAAAATTCGTGCAAAAAAAATTAAAATCAAGAACATGTAGAACATTACCGCAAGAACATGAAGAACATTAGAAGAGAGAAAGAATCCGATTTTCAGTTTTTTTTTTCCGATTTTTGAGTGGCAATAAGAACTTGAAGAACATTAGAAGAGAGAGAAGAGAGAAAAAACTGGACCAAAAAAATTTACGACAAAAAAACGAGAGGAGAGAGAATGGGGTAGTTGGTAATTTGGGAGCATTAATTGTGCCTTGAAAATACAAATCAAATTTGAAATTTGAAAAGAAATTTTCATTTGAATTTGAATGAGAATTCTAAAAATTTCATTTTTGGGGCCCAAATTAAAGACCACTCATACATTGCCACATCATAATGTATGTATGACCTACATACACCAAGTGTACGTGTAGCCTTTGCCGATATAATCATTTCCATACCTAATAAGTCAATAACCCAAATGTAATATAATCCAAATTGACTAGATCTAATAAATCCTTGCCATTATGGACTCAAACTGAATCCTGAATATTATCTGAAATAAACATATTCGAACCAAACAAAAATATGAATCTAAAATCTAAACCTAGACTGATTTGATGAAACTCCAAAGATTGGATTCAAGTGACCCGATTACCACCTCTATGATGGAAAAAACTAATATTTTTGTCTGCTTTTTGTAATTAGGATGGAAAAAAATTTGCAAACAAAAGATGAAAATTATGAACAAAGAAATACAAGACCTCGCCCAAATTCGATGAATGGATACCAATATTTCTCTCACAATAATAATACACATGGTGTCATGGTACATGTTAACTCCTAATCAAAGAGCTTGCACACGTATTAGGATCCTCTATATATCTTTTCAATCTTTTCAATCTATTCCATTCTTATCTTAAGATATAGAAATCTAAGCTAATAAAAAAGACTAGATTCCGAATAACCTTCTAATTTTCCGCTTCATGTTTTTTCATCTGTTTGTTTATGATATGAACCATCCATTTCATTCTGAAATTTGAAAGAGCACAATCCTGCACGCACATATCTTCGTTGGAAAATCGACTGACGACATGTAAACTCAGTGTTGTTCCATCTTAAAACTAATGAATTTTAGGTGAAGTAGCTCACTAATCTTACATATTAATCATCACCTTCTTCCGTCTTCAATGTGGGACTCTTACATGTATATTTTTCTTCTTGAAACTCCCCTCCACATGTGAGGCCATCTATTTCCTACAATTGGGAGAGATCACAACATCCTCGATAATTCTTCTAGCGGTTTTTTCACATGGTACCTATGTGGAATTTTAAAATTCATGGGGTACCTCTATAGTTTGAAAAATGCACCAGTCACCCTTACTATTTCAATAAAATGCATGAAACTCCCTTAATAACTATCGACATCAAGTTTCCGTTATTCATTAAAGCCAAATCAGCCTAATTATTCTAAATAATCCCTACTTAACTAAATTTAATGCTAATTAAATCATAAATATATAATCCTAATTAACTAAATTGAAAAAATAAATAAAAGAAAGAAGAGGAAGACCACCCCAACCCCCAAACCCCACCCCACCACCCCAACCCTACCCCCACCACTACCATCACACTTCTCCGGAAAACCACCCCAACCCCAAATCGGCCGGAAACAATCGAAATTTCCACCCTCACCCTCGAAAACCACCTCTAC